>CAUYQG010224844.1:0-24986 GCA_963574415.1 Tarsius wallacei | reverse complement strand
ACGCCCGGCTAATTTTTTGATTTATTGTAGAGATGAGGTTTCGCCTGCCCAGGCGGGTCTCGAACCCGCGGGCTCAGGCAATCCACTCACCTCAGCCTCCCAAGGCGCGGGATTACAGGCTGAGCCACCGAGCCCGGCTTGTTCTTATTTTTAACTTAGACATTTGGTGTAAGTAAACAAAATGTATGCTTTTTCAAGTCTAGAATAAATTATTGACTTTTTTCTCCTATTAAAATGTACAAGTAAGTGTGCTACTTCACCTAAAGTAAGTAAGACATTTCAAAAGTAGCCCCAAATTTTGTACAGTTTCCTGTTATGCCATCCTACCAGTCATTAAATGTTCAGAATTCAGAGGACAACTGCCTGAAGGCCTTCGATTTTCAGCAATAGATTACATCTTCTTGGTTGGTAGATGCTTTTATAAACATATAAATCACATGGATAGTGGAGTGTGCCCCTTTAACTCCCAAAAGCGTATGCACATTCTATGTGAATTTTACTCTTTAATTTGATTATTTATATCTTTATAGATTTGTGTTTTGTAGCATCATATATCATATTAGTTCAAAAAATTTTATTATAATCACAAAATAAATGAGAAAACTGAATGAGGAGGTAATCTAAATATCAGAGTTGAAAAGTTTAGGATTTCTGACAAGTCTACTGATGGATACACTTTTGAATAGATGTATGATCTTGAGGTGGTGAAAGAGAAGAATCAGAAAGACTTTGATTTTAAAGCCTAATTCCTCATTTCGGGGATTATGTTTTTGTATCAGTTACTTAATATATCTGAAACTCAGTTTTTACATTTATATATGAAGCATAATACCTGAATTATTTAAACCTTTTATGTCAAATGACAGGGTCAAACAAAATATTGGCTTAGAAGACACTTAATATTTTTAGGCCCTAAAGCTGTATATTTATTATCTAAAATCTTCCACTCCTATATACTTTAGTTTTTCAGCACCTAATTTAAGAATAGTAAGTTCTGTTTATAGGAAAGAGAAAGAATAATGAGGTACTCTGTGTGAAAGAGACAGTCAATGCACATTCAGGATTTCACCTTGAATTCTTCAGCATACAATAAAACTGAGGTCACTGTAGCAGTATGAGATGGTGTATGTGCATGTGTATGAGCGGTCCAGTGTACAAATCCTTAGAGGCTGTGATTTAAATTAGAACGTTGGGCAATTAAACACAATTTCAGACAAGGTCAAATTTTTCTTTGTTAATTGCAAAATTAAAAGACCTCAAGCAGAATTTTCCTTAGAGGTTATAATAATGAATAAGGCTGAAACTCTGGTTGTTTATCATTTTGGTTTAACTATCACTATAGAATATGGAAAGGGAGAAAACTGATGAGAAGAAAATATTTTCCTATACATTTTTCTATCTCCCTGTGTGAATAAGGAGAAAAGATAATTTACCTATCTGTCCTTGCCAAATAGAAGCAGTTAAACAGATCTTGACTTAGCAGTTACCAGGAGAATTTTACAAAGCTTTCTCTCCTAATAATTCACAATTAATAGAACTCTCTGAGTTAAATTAAAAAACCAGTGTTAAATGAATTAAAGAAAAGATATGCAAGATTACCAAAAATTGCTTCTTATGATTTTAAAACTGGAATTGGACTATAACTTGATTATGATATTTAAATACCTAGAAAGAATATTGTGATGAAGATTTCAAAAATAGAGAATACCAATTCCAAAATGTTTGTAAGACCTACTGAATGATTGTCTAGGAATAAAGGAGTTTTGATCCAAAGGTTTAAGTCTTCTGGTTCTAAGTATATATCTAGTATGGAGAAGTAAATATCAAGCTAGATAGGACAGTTGAAAATAAAACTGTCATATTATATTCCCTTTCAAGAAAGGCAATGTAACATGTTGCATATAAGTACCAATTCCCAAGCCTTACTACTTGATTCAAATTTTAGCTCTTCCAATTATCCACTATGTTACTGGGAATTACTTAACCCCTCTGATTTTTAGTTTCCTCATCTGTGAGGTTACCAAGAATAACTTTTCCTAAGAGTTCTAGGAGGGTTAAATTAGATAATACAGGTAAAGTACTTAAAACAGTGCTTTATATGTACATGTGTTTACATACTGTGTATAATTTGACATCTCTGTAGAATTTCGGTAAGGAAAGATGAGTTAATTATAGAACAACCCTCTGCTCTTATGGCAATCATATTTCTCACGCTAACAGAATCATTCCCAATTTCTGCAAGTTTAGTTAACATGAATCCATCTCTCACAGACAAACTTGTACTCCAGGGCCAATTGCTGGTGAAGCAGGTTTCTTAGCCTTTAAACTAAGGCCCGGTTTTAGACTGTGTTGAATTGAACAAGGTGATGCCATACTCTGGGAGATCAGCCAGGATTCTCTGTGAAGTTCCCCTTTATTTCAAATGTAAGCTTTCTTTGAACTACATTAGGCCACCTGAGTCTCCTTTTACAAACACCTAGTCAGGGAGAATAGGAAATAGATTCTTATGTTACTTTTCTTTCTGTTTGACATTGGTCATATTCAGAAAAAACTACTTCAGAATCAGAAGTGAGTGTAATAAATACTCAGTTCTATAAGATGTGTGACAGTCTATAAATTTTGCTTTTGTTTTACCTGGTTTCCACCTTTGTTTTATCTCTGCTGCCAGATTACATATTTGCTTTTAATTTGTTTTTGAAATGACGTTGAACTACTTTGTGATAAGTTAATCAGCAAAAAAATCAGTCAATTTATAATTTCAGTATCAGAAATCTCTATTGGAAATTTTTTATTAAAATTCATAGTGATTCAAACATTGTCAGCAAGTATTTTATTGATTTTCTAGCACATTGTCAAACTATATTTAGTATTTCTATATTTAATAATTATTGTTATCATTAATTTGTTTATGTATCTAACATCTATTTGTTATCTTTGTCCCTCTTTTCTTCTTTCTCTGTCTCATTATGAAACTGGTATCAACATAGTTGAAAAAATTGCAACAACAACAAAAAGTTATGTTACATTCTATGTAGATTCATTATTCTTTAATAAAAGTACTACTGGGCTTTTTGCAATACTAAAAGTAGCTATTCTATTAGTTTTCAAGAGGACCAGAGGTTTTAGAATCAAGAAAGTTACTGTATTAAATTTATTGTGTTTTTTCCCCCACTTTTCATCGTTATTATTTTCTTCTGTTTGCCTTAAGATAGAGAAGATATTTTTATTTTTAAGAATATTGATATATTATAATAGTAAAAAAAGACAGCAATATACTTTATGTGGAAAAAATTAATCATTTTGTATGAGAACTTCTTTAAAGAATGGCACAAAAACTATGAAACTACAACATTTACAGACAAGTCATGTTACTTGTTTTGTAAATGAGTTAGAAAATATAGCGATAATTCAAATTGATCTATACCTTTTAAGGGATAAGCTCAATGTTGGTGAGTGCATTTACCAATCTTTCATTTATTTGCTTTTTATCCAATAGGTTCTCCAGTAAATAGTGATAAATGTCAATCATGTTTCACAGTGGGGATGCATCCTGATAGACAAGCCCTGGTCTCTACCCTGAAGAGGCTTGTAATCTAACAGGAGAAAGAACCATGTGCTAACTAGCTTATGGTGAGTGTGTTATACAGGTTTACAAGTAATACAGTGTTGTCTCAGAGGAGTAAAACACCAGTTACTTTGAAGTTAGGGTCAAAAAAAGTTAATAGAGAATTGAATGTTGATCAGGCTGTGGTACATATATATTTTTCTGTTTTAAAAAGTCTTCAACTAAAATATGCCCACAGTCCTCCTTAATCTTCCACCCAAATCTTTTACTCTCCTTGTGGCTTGCTGATAGTCTGCTCACTCCCTCATTTATCCTTTTCTGTTCTTTTTTCTAATGATACTTGTCTTCATGTATGTAGCAGTCTCAAGATTTTTGTCTTCAAGTGATCACATCCAGAAGAACTGCACTGCCAGACTGTCTTTGCAGAGTGCAGTGACTTCTTTTCCATGGGTATCTGGCAAACTTCTCTTCATGTCTGATTTTTAGAATTTGGATACTTTTTCTGAACTAATCTGTTTTGCAGGCAGAATGACATGCAACAGTTGGTCAGGCCTGGATAAAGAGTGAGTGATAGTAACTTCATTGGGTTGAGATAATCATGGATCCTTTCAGTAGCTGAGTTGGGAAAATACTACACACAGACTAGAAGCGTTGAGAGCAATGCTGGAGAGACAGTCATAATATCTACCACACAGATCAATTGGGCTTAGTGTACTCTTGCTTGATGGTAACTGACAAGGTCCTTGGTAAACTTCAAAGCTCACAGTTTCTGTAAAATAATGTGTGCTTGGACACAGAGAATCAAAGGAAGGGGAGACATTAGAAATAATTACTTTACAAAGTTCACTTGTAAAGAGGGGAGAAAAAGCAAAAACAGACAAGAACATCAAAGAATTGCTAAATGACAATGATGAATGAGGAAGAAACATTTATTTGTCAAGTAAATAAATAAATACAATTCTATGTCTGACATTACATATGATAAGCAGGGCAAAAGTATAATATTGAATAAAATAGCAACAGTTGAATTTTCATATTTGATTTTGCTGTAAGTTCAAAAGATGATTTCATAAACATTATTTTAATTATATATTAGAAATAAGTACAATTTGTAATTCTGACTTAAGCTATGTTCATTTGATAACTGTGAAAAACTTCAAGTTAGTTTTGAACAGTCTTACAACCTTTTCATTGTACAAAATTATTTCTTTGGCCAGCATTTTAGAAGGATGGAAATATACTGAAATAAAGTGAATATGAAGGAGATTATTTCATTATGTAATGAACAGCTACCCTATGCAAGCCATGGTAAAGGACAGTGGTAGACAAGCTAGATAAGGCCCCTCCTCACATAAAAGTCATTTCACTTAATGATGATTTGCTTCTGGGAATATTCATTAACTATGGAGATAAATTGTAGGCTATCTTCAGATTAAAATGAGTGCTAATGGATTTGTCTTTAAAATGTGAAAACTTGCAGAGGCCTCAGAAAAGATCTTAGGCATTTACAAGTTATTAACAGGATTATTTAAAATAAACCATTATCAAAAATTATGTACATATTTTTAAAATGTACTTATATTTGCATATATGTATACATATATACTAAAGATGCATACTTATTATATAGCTGGAAAAAGCATGTTCTACTTTAGGAAGAAGGCCTAATTAATTAATGTTTCAAAAAGTGATTGAAGTTAACTCAATGTTGAATTTAAAATTCCTAATTGTTAAAACACATTTCAGGCACTGACTGATCTTTTTCAACTGTATCAGTAAAATTATGAAACAAACATTATTAAGTATAATTATGAGATATAAAATGTATATTATCTAATAATTAGCCTCATGATTTTTAAGGACCAAATGAAACAAAGATGATAAATAAAATGGCTCTTTGACCTCCCTATGGATCTGAGAAATGGTATGTGGGAAAGCTATCAAGCAAGTAAAGTAGGCTTCATTAGTTTGCCATCTGTCATGGTATATAGATGCTACAATGTTGCCATTGTGAGGTTCATTAAGTGGTGGAATCATAATTAACAATCACACACAGATTTGAAGTCAAAACCCCCAGAAATAAGCCAGCTGCCAAATGATGACAGAGATTTGATCCCTTTGAAAAGATGGTATGAGAGAAATATATGTACTGTGTGTGTATGTGTGCATATATATACATATATTTACATGTGAGATGAGAAAATTATACACACAATCATGACTCGAAATATTTCTTTATAAATTAAGACCTGCATGGCTGACTTATGGCATGGGTTACTGCATGACTGGTTTAAGGGAACAGTATGTAATATTTTCATCAAGCCTAGGAAATTAAACATATATTAACAAAAGCAAATGATTGTAGACATTTTTGTTATGATATTTGAATTTAATGCTGAACAGGCATTTTTAGAAATAAAAAGCATCGTGAAATATAATATATCAAGTCAAACACATAGCAACCTTTATTTCAAAATTTAATTAGTCAATAATTTATTTAGAATATTTTTAAATAATTAGAATTTTTGTTCCATTAACAGTCAAATATATGCATGGGTGTATATTTTCTATAGAATTTAAAGGAAATTATTAAAAACAAAAGAAAAAGAAATCTTGGAGAACTTGGATAAATCAGAAATTGGCTTTTTTTCTCTCTATACCCAGAAACAAAAATTGGCTTCCAATGAATTGTATATACAAAACCCACTTATTACACTTATTTTTCAGAAATATAAAAGCGTTGCTGCAGCCAATAGCAGCTAATAATATTTATTTATTTTTTAAGTTAACAAGTCCCAGCAGGGCTTCATTTTTTTTTTAACATCTTGTTCTGCGGCCTAATTATATTTCTATATACTAACAATAAATAATGCAAAAATTAATTTAAGAAAATATTTTCATTTACAATAGCACAAGAAATAATTAACAAATTTAAACTAAATGAACACAAGACTTATACACTGAAAACAACAAGTATTATTTAAAAAAAGCAATGATAACTCATATTCTTGGATCAGAATATTGTTAGAGAATTCCACCAACTGATGTATAGATTCAACAAAATACTTATAAAAATCCCAGCTGAAAATATTTTTGGAAAATGACAAGCTGATCATAAAAGTCATATGGAAATGCAAGGGACTTAAGATATCCAAATTAATCCTGAAAAACACAAAAAGGACAAAGTTTGAGGGCTCATACTTCCTGTTATCAAAACTAACTACAAATTCACAGTGATCTTGACCATGTGATACTAGCATTAAGAATAAACATATAAATCAAGGGGATAGAATTGAGCATCCAGAAATTATCTCTCTCATTTTATGGTTGACTGATTTTTGACAAGAGTGCTAAGACAATTCAGTGGGAGAATTAATGGTATTTTCAATAATTTCAGGGAAAACTGGACATTCACCCGCTAATGAAGAAATCTGGATCCTTTGCTCATATGATACAAAAATTAATTCAAAGTGGATCATAGACATATAAAAGAGCTAATATTATTAAAAAATGAGTTAAACATACCTTCTTAGACATGACACCAAAACAAAAAATAGCAAAAGAAAAAAATATTAATTGTACTTCCTCAAAATTAAAAAAAGTTTCTTCAGACAACATCAAGAAAATGAAAAGACATCTCATAGAGAAAGAAAGTATTTACAAATATTTTGTATGAAATGGTTTATTGAAAGATTAAGGGGTCAGCAGGGGAACATTCTTGAAGAATCCCAAAATTTGAAAGACTTATAAAGTAGTATATTTTAAAGGGAATGAAGAAGGAGAAATTAGTCATGTAGAAGTGAAATAAATCAATGCCAAGACAAGACAATGCTTAAAAAAGAGAAGAGGGATAAGCAGTATTTATGCTACTATAAAACTTAGGAGCTAGACTGAAGCATATTCCATGGATTTTTGGCCCTAGAGGTCATCTGTCACTTTAGCAAATTTAAGCTTGTATTAAGACAGGGCAGGGTTGAAGAGTGAGTAGGAGAAAAAAATGTAAATAACATTTTTGAATATTTTAGAAAAAAATCCTTGATAGTGCAAATCTAGGATTGGAAATACAGTCTATTTTCCTACAATATGTATATGCTTCTTTAATGTACATTATTTTATACTGTTGTTAAAAAATGAAATAATAGATGCTTCATGTAAACTTGTATTGGTTCATATGAAATTTTCCTAGCCCTTTCTTGTTTGCAGTGTTCAGGGGAGTTTTTTCCTCACAATTAAAAAGAAAACCTTGCAAATACATATAGGCCTTTACAAAAGATGACAATTTTATAAAACTGCTTTCTTTTATTGTAAGTTTAATTTGGTGACTTCAAGACCACCTACAGTTTCCATTGTATTAAGCTCTCTGCTTATTTGAGAGTTTCTTTTTTTTCTGTACACATATCTACATTTAAGTTAATAGGTCATATTTTTACTTTAATTGAAATCGGTTTTTATTTTTATTTTTTTTTTACTTTTACAAAGCAGGATTTATTGCGGGACAGAAAAGCTCCCAGAGAGGGAAGGGACTCGAGGGGGTTCCCTAAAATTGGTCTTTATAAAAAGCAAATACATGCAATGATCATCCTTAAAGAGAGAAGCAAGAGCTCCAGAGTTCAAGGTTGCAAAGATCCACTAAGTAGTATGCTGGCTACAAATTCCAGCAGAGATTTTAACCCTCTTATGTTTTATTAGGATTGATACTGTTTTGGTTACTAAAAGTATGTAAGTATTGAATGGTTGAACACAAACCCTATTTTTCCTATCTGCTGTATTTTATTTATTTATTTATTTATTTATTTATTTATTTATTTATTTATTTATAGTTGGAGTCTTACTCTGTTGCCTGAGGCTGGTGTGCAATGTCATACTCACCGCCACCCCAGCGTCAACCTGCTGGGCTCTGGAGATCCTTCTGCCTCAGCCTTTCAAGTATCCGGAACTACAGGCGCACACTACTATGCCCGGTTAATTTTTTTTTGATTCATTGTAGAGACGAGGTCTCACCAAGTTGCCCAAGCTGGTCTGAAACCCGTGGAATCAGGCAATTCACTCTCCTCGACCCTCCAAAGTGCTGGGTTTACAGGCTGAGCCACCGAGCCCAGCCACTGATGTACTTATTTTGACATTTGACTTCACACAATTTTTTAGGGATGCATGTATGATGTTATAGTAATATCTGTATACAAATGGTCGGCTGGCCTAAGTAGATAACATTTATTATTTATTATGCACTCATCATTGTTCTAAGCCATTTCTATATAACACTTTATAATCATATTAGGTGCTGTCGTCACTCTCATTTTATAGGTGAGGAAACTGAGGCACAAAGACGTTATTTTTTTGTTTGTTTGTTTTTTGGTCCCCAGGCTGTCGCCCAGGCTTGAGTGGTGCAGTGGTGGCATGATCATGGCTCACCACAGCCTGGACCTTCTAGGCTCAGGCGATCCTTCCACCTCAGTATCCTGAATAACTGGGACTACAGGGGTGCACCACTACACTTGGCTAATTTAATTTTTTTTTTTTTTTTTGGTAGAGATAAGGTCTCTTTATGTTGCCTAGCCTGGTCTCCAACTCCTGACTCCCACCTCAGCCTCCTAAAGTGTTGAGAAGACAGGCATGAGCACTGTACCTGGTTGTGTTTCTTTTGTAATGCTTTACTAAATTGGAAGTGCTTGAAAGCCCAAGACTCATTGTAAATTTCATTTTTGTGTTTTTGCTCAGTCTTCTCTGCTAGTAATATCCCCTGCCCTTCACATTCTAATATCCATTTATATTTTAAAGTTCAGCATGGATATCTGGAAACCATCTAAGGAAATACCTATCTTGCTCCCTCGTAATGGCTAGGAAGTCATTACATTTAAAATTTAAAATGTGACTAAGCAGAATTCTTTATATTTTTCAGAACTTAGAAATGTACATGTAAATAATAAAATTATAATTTTGGATAGTAAATGTAATTACCATGAGACTTATATTGCTTTACTGTTCTTTTCAAATTCTGCCTATAAATGTGATATTCATGTGAAATTTTAGTTATTTGATATCCCTATGATAACATTTACAGGAAATAAATACTTTTTTTCCAAAGCTGAGAAAACAATTCAATGTGACAACATTGACAAAATTAATAGGAGACATAGGAACAGTAAACAATATGGTGTATTGCGAAACTAAATACAACTTAGGAATTCAAATAGTAAAATTAAAAACTACGAAGGCATAAAATGTGATTTCCACATTTCATAGGACACAAAAGACTAACATTATACATTTGAAGGCCTGGATTCATATCTGTAATTCTAGCACTTTGAGAGGTAAAAGCTAGAAGATCACTTGAGCCCAGGAGTTCAACATAATGACACCTTGTCTGTACAAAATATAAAAGTAACAATAAAAATTAGGTTTGGTGGCATGCCTGCAGTCCTGGTAGTCTGACCCCAGAAGTTCAAAGCTGCAGTAAGCTATGACTGCATCACTGTACTACAGCCTGGGTGACAAAGCAAGAATCTGTCACTAAAGAAAAGTAATAAAAATAAGCTTAAAATATAATATACATTTCCAGCATGCCATCAGCATAGTAAAGGCAAACTAACCAAAATTTGCTAGATAAAATAATTGTTTTCCCAAAGAAAATAGTGTAAACTTCCAATTAAAAGGTAAAACGGTAAATTAAAGTGTAAATATTTCTAAAATAGATTTAAATTACAAAGTCATTTACTTTATTCTCAGAAATTCTTTTTTTTTTTTTTTTAAGATGTGGGGAACCATTCAGGATTAGGTATAAAAACTTTATCATCATAAAGTTAATGTATGATAATCATAATCATCACTCAGGTAAAGTTTGGGCCTCTCTTTATGCCCCTCTTCACCTGATTTGAGATCAGTTACCCTTATTAATGTTGTATGACCCCCGCTTCCTCCCCTGGTACTATCCCACTACTGCCAATCCCTTTCTTATAGTATAAGGGTAAATTTTTAGGTTCTACGTATGAGTGAGAACATGTGGTACTCAGCTTTTTGTTTCTGTGATAGATCACTGAGTATAGATCACTGAGTATAGATTTTAAATACATCCAAGTTGCTACAAAATCCATTTGTTTGTCCTTCTTTATGCATCATAATATTCCATCATGTCTATGTACCACTTTTTTAAGCCAGTCCAATTTCGATGGGCAGCATGGTTGGTTCCATGTTTTTGCTATTGTGAATATGCTGCAATAAACACGTGATACAAATATCTTTTTTGTAGACTGGTTTGAGTTCCTCAGGGGATATTTCGGTAGGGGGATAGCTGGGTCACATGGCAGGTCAATTTCCAGTTCTTTTAGAAATCATCAATCGTTTTCCATTGAGGTTGAACTACTTTGCTTTCCCATCAGCAGTGTAGAAATGTTCCCTTTTAATTGCATCCTCAACAGCATCTGGTTGTTGTTTTTTTTTTTTTTAATTTTATTTTATTAATGATGACCGTTCTTTCTGGGGTTAGATGGTATCTCAATGTGATTTTGATTTGTGTTTCTCTGATGATTAGTTAGGCGGAGCACATTTTCATGAGTCTGTTGGCTGCTCTTATGCCTTCTTTTGAGAAGTGTCTATTCATGTCTTTTTGCCCACTTTTTAATGGGGCTGTTTGTTTGTTTTTTTCCTTTCAGCACCTTTGAGTTTCTTATAGATCCTGGTTGTTAGGCCTTTGTCAAATATACCGTTGGAAAATATTTTTTTCCCATTCTGTGGGTTATCCTCCTATTCTGTTGATGGTTTCTTTTGGTTTTCAGAAACTTTTCAGTTCAATGAGGTCCCACTTGTCAATTTTATCTTTTATGGCATGGACATATGGGGTTTAGATCAGGAACTGATGCCTGCTCCAGTTCCCAAAAGGATGTTTTCTATGATTCTTATAGTTTGAGGTTTTACATTTAGGTCTTTAATCCATTTAAAGTTGATTTTTTGTGTATGGTGTTATGTAGGTGTCCTGTTTCAATATTCTGCATGTGGTCAGCCAGTTTTCCCAGCACCATTGTCTGAATAGATTCTCCTATCCCCAGTGGTTGTTGTTGGAGGCTTTGTTGACGATGAGTTGGTTGAGAAATTGAAGTTTTGCTTTAAAGTCTCTATCTTTTTCCATTGATCTATATGCCTGTTCTTGTGCCAATGCTATTTTGATTATTGTAGCCTTATAATACAGTTTAAAGTCTAGAAGTGTGATACCTCTGTTTCTTTTGCAAAGGATTGTTTTGGCTATTCATGTCATTTATTTTCTCATATAAATTTCTATATTGTCATTTCCAGGTCTGAGAAGTATGATGTTGGTAATTCAGTGTGTATTGTGTTGAATCTGTAGATTGCCTTGAGTAGGATGGACATCTTAACAATATATTCTTCCTACCCATAAGAATAGAATATTTTTTCCATTTGTTTGTGTCTCCTTTGATTTCTTTGAGCAGTGTTTTATAGTTTTCATTGTAAAGGTCTTTCAAATCTCTGGTTAGGAAGATGCCAAAGTATTTTTTCCCCCCTGTGGCTATTGTGAATAGAATTGTGTTTTTTATTTTGTTTTCTGCCTGTTTGTTGGTATATAAGAATGTGATTGTCTTTTGTATGTTTATTTTGTACCCTGAGACTTTGCCAAGTCTTATACCAGTGCAAAGAGTTTTTTATAAATTCTCTTGGATTTTCAGGTATAGGATCATATCATCAGCAGAGAGAAATAACTTTACTTCCCCTTTTCCTCTTTGGATACCCCTTATTTTCTTTTCTTATCTAATTGCTTTAGCTAGGACCTCCAACAAAATGTTGAATAGGAGGAGTCAGAGTGGGTAACTTTGTTTTGTTCCATTTTTCAGGGACAATGTTTCTAGTTTTTGCCCCTCTAGCAATATGCTGACTGTGAGTTGATCATAGATGGCGCTTACTATTTTGTAGTAGGTTCCTTCTATGCCTAGGTGTTCAAGGGTTTTTGTCAAGAAGGGAAACTAGATTTTCTCAAAAGTTTTGTCTGCATCTAATGATAAAATCATGTGGTTCTTGTTGATGTATTTAATTACATTTAAGGTCTTACAGATGTTGAACCAGTCCTGAATCCTGAAGATGAAGCCAACTTAGTCATGGTGGATGATTTTTGAGATATGTTTTTGGGTCCAATTTGCTAGAAACTTGTTGAGTTTTTTGCATCTCTGTTCATCAGGGATATTTGCCTATAGTTCTCTTTTTTTTTTTTTTTTTGTTGGATCATTACCAGATTTGGGTATCAGTGTGATGCTAGCTTCATAAAATGACTTGGGTGGATTCTGTCTTTCTCAATTGCCTGGAATACTTTCAATAGGATTGGTATATGCTCTTCCTTGTATGTTTTGTAGAATTCTGTGGAAAGCCTTTTTTTGTAGATAGTTTTCTAATGATGGAATTGATTTCCTGGGTTGTTATTAATCTATTTAGTGTCTTAATGTCTTCTTGTTTCCACTGTGGGAAGCTGAGTGATGTCAGAAAGTTCTCCATTTCATTTAGGTTATTGAGTTTGTTTCCATACAGGTGTACATAATAATCTCTCATAATCTTTTATATTTCTTCCGGGTCCATTGTGATTTGCTGTTTTGCATTTCTAATTGTGTGTTTTTTTTTCCCTCACTTTTTCTTGGTCATTCTGACTAGGGAGACCATCAATCTAGTTTGGGCTACAATTTTTGTTTTGTTGATTTTTTTCTATGATAATTTTGACTTCTTTATTCCATATTTGGGCTTTTACTTTGTGATTTAGATTCTTCTGCTAAAGTTAGGGTTTTGCCAGTGTTGTCTTTCCAGCTCCCTTGGGTAATTTGTTAGGCTGCTAATTTGTGATCTTTCCATTTTCTTGATGTGTGTTCATAGAGATAAAAATTCACCTTTTCAAACTACTTTCATGGAATCCCAGAGGTTTTGGTAAGATATTTCTTCATGTTCATTTTTTTCTAGGAATCTTTTAATTTCTGTTTTGATCTGTGTTGACCCAGAAATTGTTCAGCATCATGCTGTTTAATGTACATATCTTTGTAGGTTTGGGGGGAATTTTTGTCGGTATCAATATTTATTTTTATTCCACTGTAGTCTGAGAAGGTGCATGGCAGTATTACAGTCTTAAGAATTTGTGTATGCCTGATTTATGGCTGACAGTGTAATCATTCTTGGAGTACATCCCATGTGGTGATTAGTAAAATGTATATTCTGTGTTTGTTGGATGAAGTGTTCTGTAGGTACTTATTAAGTCCATTTGGTTGTGTCAAGTTGAGATTCTGGATATCTTTGCTGACTTTTTGCCTCAACTGTCTCTCTAGGGTTGTTAGTGGGCATTTAACTCCCCAACTATAATAGTGTTAGAATAAATATATATATATATATATATATATATATATATATATTCTAGTTTACTTAGTAGTTGTTTTATAAATGCTCGTGCTCCTGTGTTGGGTGCATATGTGTTTAAGATCAATATTTCTTGTTGAAGGATTGAACCTTTTATCACGATGTAATGTCCTCTGTATCTTTTTAAATTTTTGTTAGCTTAAAGATTGTTTTGCCTGATATTAAGATCTTGACTCTTGCCTTCTTTTGTGATCCATTCACCTGGAAATTAGTTTTCCATCCTCTAACTTTGAGTCTGTGTGAGTCCCTTGTAGTGAGATGAGTTTCCTGGATACAGCAAATTATTAGACAATGGTTTTTTCATCCATTTTGCCAATCTGTTTCTTTTCAGTGGTGCATTTAGCTCATTCACATCCAGACTGATTATGGAAATGTGAGTGCTTTTTCCCACGATGAGGTTGATTCTGTCCTACTGTTCTCTTGGGAAGTAGGTGGTTATTCTTTTTTTTATTGTTTCTTCTGTGCTTAATACCTTTTTAAGCATCTCCTGTAGAGCTTAATGGAAGCTGCATAATGTTAGGGATTAGATGTCTGGGAAGGATTTTAATTCTCATTGCTAGTGAAGCTGAGCTTGGCTGGTGGGAAATTCTTGGTTGAAAATGTTTACTCTTGAGGACTTTGAAAATTTCACTCCATTTCCTTCCAGTTTGTAGTGTTTCTGCTGATAGATCTGCTGTCATTCTGATTGGTCTTCCTTGGTAGGTAGTCTGACCTTTCTTGCTGACTATAGGAATTTTTTTTAACCTACTTTGTGTAGGCAAATTGCAATGTTTCTAGTGGCTGGTCTTTCATTTAATGTCTTATAGTAGTTGTCTTGTGCTTGGGTGGTCACATCTCTGATGAAATGAGGAAAGGGTTCTTGGATAATCTCTTGGAATGCTTGCTCCAAGGTGTTCTCCATTTTCCATTCTTCTTGGGGATACCAATAAGGTATATATTCAGTCCCTTGATATAATCACACATTTCTTGGAAGTTTTGTTCTTTCTTTCCAAGTTTTTTTTCTATGTTTTTTGCAGGTCAGGTTAAGTCCATGTTTTGGTCTTTAAAATTCTGAGATTCGTTCTTCTGCTTGATAATTCTTTCCATGCTTGTCATCTTGTTCTTTATTTTCTAGATAAAGTTTTGTATGACCCAAATCTCTGTTACAAGTGTTGCATCTTGTCTTTCTTGAGTCTTATTCAATCTTTCCATCCATTTCCTAATCTCTGTTATATTCTGGGGCCATTTGTTGCTGACTTTCATTGTTTGGGCTATGGGGTTGATTTTTCAGGTGTTTTATGTTTGGTGCACAGGAAATTACATGTGTTCTTCCACTGATTTTTCCTCATTTGTGACATAGCTCTTTCCCTTCTCTTTAGTTCCATTAGTCAGTGGCAGTGGGAGGGACTTTTACTTTTGATGTTTGCTCAGCCTTCTATTTTTCCCTCACCAGGGCTCTGAATTTGTTCTATTTTGAAATAGGATTTTGGGTGGGAAGCTTTGCTGTTTCTCGTAGTTTTGAGAGTTGAATAAGGTGGAGGTGAGGAGCTAGAATTCAGAAACTACTTTCAAATCACAATGTTCACTGACTGGGTATGAGGTCACTGAGGCCCACTCCCCATCGCCTCTCTATATGATGATGCAGTGTGCATTTGTATGTATCCTCTGAATCCAAGATATGGTAATAGCAATGAGGAGAACAGAGAAAATTAGAATGAAATAGAATAAAGAAAAAAAGAAACACAGAACAGCAAAAGCAGAAACCAAAGCAAAAAATAACTTAACATACACATGCACACACACACAAACCAAAAACCAAAACACACTGGCAAAAAACACAAAAAACACACAAAAAAGCCTGGTAAACCAAACATGCACCCTTCCCC
The DNA here is from genome assembly GCA_963574415.1 of Tarsius wallacei. Lineage (NCBI taxonomy): Eukaryota > Metazoa > Chordata > Mammalia > Primates > Tarsiidae > Tarsius > Tarsius wallacei. The sequence goes on along the minus strand of CAUYQG010224844.1, from coordinate 9,164 downwards.
CTCCCCCCACAGACAACAAAAAATGAAAGAAGACAAAAACAAAGGAGAAAAAATGAGGGGTAATGCAAATAGAACCCTCAGACATACATTTGCACACACACTAAACTAAAAAAAGAGAGCAAAAAAAAAAAAAAATCTGAAACATGAGCACCAGATTATTCACCTACATACATGAACAGAAAACAAAAAAAGGACAGAAGAAATTAAAAAAAGAAGAAATTTAAAAAGAAAAGAATAGATGAGGAAGAATGCACATCAAACCCTAACATACACATTCACTCATAAAGAAAAAAAAAAAGAAAGAAAAAAAATTAAAAAACAACAACAACAACAGCCTGCCCTCTTGTGGCAAGTTCTGTGTTTGTTCCTCTCAGTACTCACAAGTAAGGAAGGCCCTCTACTGTCTTCTGTGAAGCTGCAGCCACATTCACAATCTTTCCAACTTGTGACCCAGGGAAGGAGAAGCGGCAGTGGGAGTGGGTGGAGCTTCAGTCTTCCCCTCCCACTCTCACAGGGTCAGAGGGATCCCCTCCAGTGGGGCTTTGCTGCTTTTAAAAAATGGAACTTTGCTGCTGTGTCCCGGGAAGTGCTAGGGTTCAAGTAGAGCAACTGCAGCACTGGCTGTTTCATTAAGCGAGCCCTGGCCACTTGCTCCTGAGTCCCCACTCAGCCATTCACACGCCCACAGACATGTATGCAAAATTGTCCATACACTCTTTCTCACATAGGGACTCACATAGACTGATTGACTCTGCTGCCATCTTCCTTTTCTCTCTCCAGAAAGTCTTTATGTCCCTAAAATGCTGAAATAAATTTAGAGAGACGTTACTTCTAACACATTTTAAAAGAGAGATGTTAGTTTGAAAATAGTCTGTGCAGTGCAATGGAAATATGTATAGCATTAGTCTTGCCATTCAAAAATCTTGTGTGTTTTTGTTTCACAGCTTAATCACTCCCTGAATGTGGGTAGAACACTTGAAAGCTTCTGGTCTAAATTTTCTTCTATTGCCAACTGAGAAGGATAACCATCCTGACATTTTTCTACAGTGAGGATTAAGTGAGTGTCACTTTATAGGTGAAAAAGTATTCCACTGAGGTCAGAAATTACTGTTAGAAACCCTCAGTTTCTCCCAAGTCTCTTTTGTCCATTATGTACTCATTATTTTACAACTTCAGACTCAGGTATACATGTCCTGATTGTGTTTTTATTGTGAAAACAATCTCTTGTTATCTCAAGTTAGTGGTGAACTGCTAGTGGCAAGCAGGACAGATTCAGATGAATTGTGGCTACTCATAAAAATTCACAGTTAGGAAATAAAGACTTTTAAAAAAAAAACATCATAGAGATTTGGATTAAAATTTAAACTTGAGGTCAGGAGCAATGTTAGCATATATTAAAAATTAAAATACCAGAAGCACACAGCATGGCACACTGCAGGAATGAAGAACACCATATAACCAAAATGTTATATTAATGAGAGATAATTAGTGAAGTTAACTTTTTATTTTGTGCACTTTAATGTTTGCTTCCTTATTTTGTACTTCATTGATCCTAACTAAAATTCATATATTAATGCATTTTAATTTATTTCTTGGACCTCCTAGAGAAGGAGAAATTATTTTTAGGATACATTTATTTCAGTAAAAATTAAATAGTAACTAATTAAAACTGCTCTTTTGAGATATCATAAACTCTTTTTTTTATGAAAAATCTTTCCTTTGAAATATTTAAGAATTATAAAATTCAGAAAAAATGTACTTTTTTGAGAGTTTTGTATTTTACTTCCTAATTTACCAAAATTATTGCAGTTTTAATTACACAAAATCCCAAACTTTAGGCATCCAGACTAATAAAGTATAAGAGAAATTATAGAAATGAGATAAATACATGACACCTTGTACTCAACATACTGTACTCAGTGGCAGAATAGCACAACATATGGATATCTAAGTATAACGCAGTATGAGTATAAATTTGACATTAAGTAAACAAGTAATTCTGGGCAAGCAACTAAACTTGAGAATCTGACTACAGATGTCATTATGGAAACAAATCCGGCCCAAAGCTGTAGAAATCAGCAGGAGGAACCTTCAATGTAATGTCATTGTGAATATATGTATATATGTATGTAATACCTGTGTGCTTTCAAACCAGCATAGCCAAACCCATCCATAAGGACCTTTGTTGCTGGTCTCTTGGTTGGCCTGACCCTCCCTGTCCTTCATATAACTTTAGCAACCCATGTTAAGCAGAACCATGTAGACTGAATTTGTTCTGTTGTCCTCTTTCCCCCTCACCTCCCATTCCCTGCAATCACTACTCTGCCTGGTAGCATATCATATTTTAGGCAAAACTCTGCAAGTAGTTCACAATCTTCACTCCCACATGGAAAACTTGGTTTAGTAGGTGATCATTTATAGGAGGATTAAAGTTTTATTGAAAGAATTTTGTTTTTAAGTTTAAGAGTGTATTGTCAGCAGAAAGGAAACAAAAACTTCAAACAGTTTTGAAAAACCTATATTTAAAAGCCCAGTGAAGGCTATTGCCTTGTTGAGTTATAGTGTGGCCATGTGCTCTTTGAGCTATGGCCAGGCTATACTTTCTTAAACTTTGATTCCCTTCCCTACCTTGGGGGAGGCGAATCACCTCTTTCTCTTCTCTCTAATTTACTTTTAAATGAATGATATTTTCTAATCTGAAAAATAAAATAAAATAAACCCAGTGAATACTAATTCTTCAGAATAGGTAAAACAAACTTACATGTATTCAATGAGGAAGACATGATACTAAAACAATAAGATATGGGGCTTAAGCAGTAAATTAAGTTTCTACTGTAAAGAGCCTTGAATATCATAAAGAAACATTTATATCTGCTTTGGAACACAAGTCTGAGCCACTGAAAGTTACTGAATTTAGTTTGCTGAGGCAGATTAATGAAGCAACATTCCCTTGTTTAGGTAAAAGAAAAAATGCACCTCAAGTAGTAACTGAAGAGGTTATTAAGGTACAAGCAGAATGATTTGAGAATTTTTATTAGGACACATGCAACACCTGTAACAGGAGTGGAACTGAGAGTTTTCAACCAGAGACATGGAGGAAAAAAAGGGTCCCAAAGGACAATGAATATCTCTTCTTCAAAACAGGGAATGACTCAGTTCTTATCTTTAAAGACAAACCAAGGTCTCTAGTGCAGACTCCTGAGTAATTCTGCATTAAGTCTTTGCTCAGAGCACTAACATAAGCAGTGCCGAAAACCTCAGCATCATCAATACTGAGATTACTGTTATCAGATCATTAGGTTCTGAACTGTTAGTTTCACTGCCCAAAATCTGGTCTCTGACATCTGCTGCCCTTTCTCTTTTGAGACCTACTGTCCCCAAGCCCTTTTTCTGGTTTGGGTCTGTGAGTATGCCTTGCTTAGAGGCTGCCTGCTGGAATGCACTGCCTGCTGGAACTCATCTGAACTGCCAGGTACCTTAACCCGCCACGTTGTCTGAGCACTGCTTACTATGCAACTGTCTGGGATTTCTCACATTTCTTGCAGTTCGATTATCTCAGTGTACAACAGTGTTTAATATCCACTTTCTGTATATTTCCAGGTTGCCTTTTCATCATATCCACCCTGCTCTATATTGCTGCTTTCAAATCTACTTGGAAAATATTGCAATGTAAGAAATAAAGGGAAATTGGTAGAGTAGAAGCAAAAGATGTAGAAATGACTCTGAGATTCAGTTTTGGTCACTGGATGAAACAAATAGGAACAGGAAGTTGAAGGTATGCTAGTTTTAGAGTTTATGGGAAAGGGATTTATAATTTTAAAAGGAAATTTTTAAAATGTGACAATTTGTACAAATTAGTGCATTGTTCTTTAAGTAGATGATTTTTATTCTTACATATTTTCAATGCTATTTCTTTAATTAAATGACTGTTAACTGTACCAGATGTCCACATAGCCTTTTATATTCATAACTTATCTACTTTTTGCTACAGTGATTATGTGGATCCTGTGAAGCTCCGTTTTTAATGTGATTGGCATTATAAGATACATTTTTAAATATTAAATAATTGAAAATTATTGACCATTTAAGAAAAAAATCCAAAAAAAATTTTGATATATCATTAATTGGCACAATCAATACTTCCTGTTTATATATGTAGTTGATTATTTCAGTTAATTGCTTTTAGAAAAATTGCAGTTCAAGATAGTTTAATTTATTGGGCTTTACTGAAATTCTGTCCTATCATGCAGATGACTCAAGTGATCCATTTTTAAAGCTTTCCCACAATATATTGGTAATTCAATTTTTAATAAAGTAGAACAAAATGACTGGAAAAATATGCAAATTCTAGATAAAATACACAAAAGTTTTCAAAAAAAATATTAAAATGTATTTCTACTATAATAGTAGGTCTACAGAGAACACGGACTATATTCTTTAATGAGTACTCATGGTTGACCATAATACAATATCTTAAATTCTGATTTATTTCTCTAACAATTATTTGTTAAAATTATCCAAAGTTTGAATACAAAACAATGAATGAATTTATTGTACTATATCTATTCAGTTTATTTCAACATTGTGTACTCACATACCATGTTTAAACAGCCTTAAATCCAGGTAACTCTGTTTTCTCCTAAACATTAAGCCTGAAGGAATAGCAATTTTGGACACAATTTGTACAAAAATGGTCATAATAGTTATATTATGCTCTCTGTCAATTGTTATTTTTGCAAAGTTTAGACAAGCTTTTGTGAAAATCTTCTTTTAAACTGTGATGGAAAGTTGAATCTGCCTAAGTCCTCTATCTAAGCTTATTTGTCTATGGTGCACCCAAACAGAAGAATTCTTTTAAAAATTCTTCCATAGGAAGAAGAATTCTTACAGAAAATGTAAGTTATATGTTGACATACAAAAAGACATACAAGATGTCTAGTGTACATTTGTAATGGCTTCTTCAAAGTATGATGCAACAATTAAAATGAGTCAGAAGACATGTATCATGTAATAATAATTTTATAATAATAACTAGTGTTCTAACTCTCATAAACTGCTTTTGCTGTAACTATAATTAATCTTAATCAGTATGTATAATCTTTTATGGAATAGGACAGTTTACTAATTTAGGTTCCAAAGATTGTTTAATAACATGTAGTTAGTAATTAAAATATCATATTGTGTTACAGTGAAAATGAGCATTACAAATTGCGATTTCTCAAAAGGAGAGAAATACTCTATGTGAAGTTCTGAGAAAGGTTTCACAGACAAGGGAAACACTTAAGATAAATACAAAATACTTATTGAAGACCCTCTCTCATGGAAAGAGCCATTTTAAATTTTTAAATTAATAATAACAATAATAATTAGATTAGCGTTTTGAGAAATTTTGCCTTTCAGAGGAAAGAGGAAGGATATTATTATTGGGAAAATCCTCTGAGAACTAAAGTTTGCAGATATAAAGCTGCCTGCTAAGACTTCTGCTGATTTTCAGTCACAATTGTTACATTTTCACCTGTACATTAAAATCTATTGACATTTCTTTGAAGACAATTTCTCTAATAGAAATGTACCCAGCCAAGAAAAGCCACAACAAAGTATCACAATAGCTTATCATATTTTCTATACTCAGAAAATAACTTTATATCATTGTTTCCAAAATAAACCTGCCAACTAGTCAAATAGAGATTAGATCCCTAGACTGGGTTACTTGGTATATGGTTCTGAAGTTTCTGCATTGCTAATCGCATCAAGAATCTTGCAACTCAGTACTAATTTTCAGGGGATGAGTCAAACTAGGGCATACCAACAATGAGACTCTAGGTATTGTTTGACATAGATGTGTGTAGATATACTTGGAAAGTTGTGGGGTGTGTGTGTGTGTGCGCGTGTGTATGCTTTTGTGTGTGTGTATGTGTGTGTGTGTGTGTGTACCCTGGGGTACTTCAGAATTAAAAGGTAAATATATCTCATACACTGTAATAAAAATAACTTGGTGATATATTAATCTGATGCATTTTATGAAGTATAATATAAAATATTATGTATTTTGACCTGAAGAATTACCTTATTTAGACTTTGTTGTTTTGATCTTAATTTATTGCAAAGATCCCAATGTATGTACCATACTTCTTTCAACTGGTTTTGACTAAAAGCAATACTATTTCTTTATTGATGTTTATTTGGTCTGCTATGTTTCTCACAGTCAGCTGATGATCTTGATGCACAATACTTTGATGAATTTTTGCAATGTTTTAATCAGTTCTGCTGACCATCCTGACCTGTTTTCATCAGTGATGCTTTCTGTCCCCTCAGAAAAGCATTTTTTTTGGGGGGGGGTTGGAGTCTCACTCTGTTGGCCAGATGAGTGCAGTGGCCGCTCCCAGCCACTGCAGCCTCGACCTACTGGGCTCAGGCAATCCTTCTGCCTCAGCCTTCTAAGTAGCTAGAACTACAGGTGCGCGCTACCACACCCGGCTAATTTTTTGATTTACTGTAGAGATGAGGTCTCGCCAAGTTGCCCAGGCGGGTCTCGAACCCGCTCGCTCAGGCAATTCACACACCTCAGCCTCCCCAAGTGAGGGATTACAGGCTGAGCCACCGAGCCCAGCTCAGAAAAGCATTTAATCCATTTGTACACTCCCATTTTCTTTATGGCAGTATCCCCATATACTTGGACTAACATGTCCCTGATTTAAATTCTGGCCAAGTTTAACCAAAAATTTAATATTTGTTCCTTGCTTTAATTCAAATTCCAACATTCTTGAGATGACAGTTTTGATGGCCAATTCCAGAAAAAGAGTTCCAAAATTACTCTGATGAGTGGACTAGGCTCTGATGTTGGTACATAGCTTCCTAAGGGGAGTACTTCAAAGGTGACTATAGTGATATTTAGCAATGAGTTATGCAGCACTTTTTCTAGATGAGTTTGTAAACTTAATTGTCAGACCTCATAGATCTGGGCTAAGACATAATAAGCTAGAATGGTGATGGCATTTTGTCTTAGTTTGTTCAGGCTGCTATAATAAAATGCATAAACTGGATATCATGTAAACAACATATTTATTTCTCACAGTTCTGGAGGCTGGGAAGTCCAAGATCAAAGCACCAAGACATTCAGTGTCTGGTAGGGGTTTGCACTCTCCTTCTTCATAGAGCTTTCTAGCTGCTTCCTCACTTGGTGGAAGGGGCTAGCCAACTCTCTTGGACCTGTTTTTATAAGGGCACTGATTTCATTCTTGGTGGTAGAGACTTCATAACACATTCATTTCCAAAAGGTCCACTTTCCGATACTATCATATTGAAAATTCAATTTCAGTTTATGCATTTATGGAGGAAAACAAACATTTGCCACAGCATATAATTGTTTACCACTGGGTCCTGGTGTTTTTGGGCAGCAATAGGCATTTGGGAAAATTTCTTCTCAAGACAGAATTAGCTAAAATAGAAAATTTAACATAAGTTGACTTTTTTCATGATTCATGGTATATCTTAAAATGTCACAAAATACCTATTACCTTAGTGTTATTAGCAACTTTGAAATAATATTTTTCTAATAAAGAAATATCAACCTTTATAGTTTAGCTTCTGTAATGTGGCTACTGATAGACTTGTATTTGTGCTCTGATATTTTAGGTTGCTATTTAGACATGGGATAACATGAAGGGTCTTTAAGTGATAATGTTTTCAGTCTACTGCATAAGGTAATAATCCCATAGGAGTTAATTGGCCTGCAAAATGTTAAAAAGCTTTTTCATGTCATAACCTAGATTAAAATCTAGGTCTCCTTATCACAAAGGTAATGCTATCCCAATTACATCTGCAAATGCAATTACACTACTCCATCATTTTGTGATAACACATCAAATAACAAATGTAGCAAAGCGATTTAAGACTATATTTAATAATTATTTTAATGTGACATAAATTATGTGACTTAAGATAGTATACGATGTTAAAGGATATTATTGGTAGAGTCTTGGTTTTTTTTAGTTCTACATTGCATCCTCTTCAAATTTTGTTATAATAGATGTGGACAATATATTCACTGGTAATAATTATTGCAAAGATTTGAAAAAGGTGAACTATACAAAAACAATTTTCTGTTGTTTCTATTGTTTCAAAATACTATCACTTGATAAGTTGATTGAAATAATATCACTTGATAATCCATATTTTATTGTGATATAAATTTTATTATAATATAAATGGTACCATAATATTCATTTATTTTTTCCATTTTATTGAACATTATTTTCTTTTTCTATTAAGTTATAGTAATATTGTTTTAAAAAGTGATATATGTAACACATTTTTCCTAACAAGAATCGTTGATTCAAATTTGGAGCCAAGATTAGCTATCAGAACACACAAAGTTAACTAATATTCAAAAAAGTATTCATAAAAAAATCTGAAATAAAAGTATTTCAAAGACCAATTTATTAACAAATATATGGCTATATATTATTAGCTGACTTGCATTATTAAACTAAAAAAGTTTATTTCTTTATCTCATTTATAAAAATTTTGTATTATAGCCTAAATAAATATTTAGAAGGAACCATAATATCTGACATATTTGATGACAATTATTTCATAAAACCACCCATGAGACCATGTTAAGCATCTCTTTTGACCATCATTGTGTTTTCAATGCTGTCTGGAAATGCTGATATTTGAGGATGAATTCAAGGCCAGTAGTAAGTGAGAAAACAGTTGAAAAAATATCTGAAGCAAATAATCATGATAATGACACAACCAATCCTGTAACATGCTATGCATTGAAACTTTTTGTTATAAAGTTAGTAAGTTTTATTTCTGTTTAAATTATATTGAATTCAGATTTCTGTTGGAAGCTGGCCAAGGAGGCCCACTGAGCATTAGGAATCAGGGGGACCATTGACCCCGAGACCACTAGAGTGCGTTCGGAAGCTGTGACCTCATTACCTCTCCCTTTGGCGTTACAGCCTTCTGTTAGCTCAAGCATGAAAACTCCAGACAGGGACGAACACAAGCTAACACTAGAAACTCGTTGTTCCCATTTCCCTCTGACTGCGGTTTTGGCTTTTGTCTGGTACAAGCCGGGATCACATCAAAGAGCCCAGGAACTGAGAGCCCAGCATGACCTTTTGATTGAGCCACATTATGTAAAACTGGTTTTAGTT
>CAUYQG010224839.1:0-15094 GCA_963574415.1 Tarsius wallacei | reverse complement strand
CCCGGCCACCGCAGCCTCGACCCGCTGGGCTCCGGCGATCCTTCCGCCTCAGCCTTCCAAGTAACTGGAACTACAGGCGCGCGCTACCATGCCCGGCTAATTTTTTGATTTATTGTAGAGGTGAGGTCTCACTTGCCCAGGTGGGTCTCGAACCCGCGGGCTCAGGCAATCCACTCACCTCAGCCTCCCAAAGGCGCGGGATTACAGGCTGAGCCACCGAGCCCGGCTGTATTTTTAAATTTAAGAAAAATGGGTTGCACATTTTAAGATGGAAATAAGTCAGGCACCGGGTATGGAGTGCAATAAAGAGCAACTAACTGTAGTTGGTTGCTACTGTTTCGATAGTTTGCTTTTCACATTTTGCAGCTAGAAAGCTTCATAATCTGTTGGTTGTCCACTAAATTGAAATGCCTTGCAACGCGAGTTGTTTTCCTGAATCAAGAGAGGCAGAGATATCTAGAAGACAAATTGCAAGAGGAAGTTGAGCTACCATCAGCTCTCAGGTTTAACTTTAGGGCTGGCTTTTGAGGAACACTTATTAACCAAACTCCTTGAATATACAGAGGAAGATGTAGTCTTTTTTTTTTTTAATGTAGGGCTTCAGCTATATTTATGAACTAAAGGTGGCACACTGAATCTTACCGAAAGTCAAAAAGTAGTCCTGGGTGACAAAATAAATGAAGTGATACATATATTCTGTGCGGTTAATGCCATAAAGCAAATAGTCTCATATGTTCTAGCTAAGGCATCTGGGTAGTTTTTAAAGGCTTTTTTTCTTCTTAAAATATGATGCAAGGATCCAATGTGGTGGTGAAGAATCTATGACAAAATCTGAATCATGAAGAAAAAGTTCAAAACTCTTCAGCATAGTTTAATAGTAGAAGCACCAAGTGCTTTTTAAAACACTATCTTGTCAAGCCCAGCTGCTAAGAGGTTGGGATAATTCCAAACTAGGGTCCAGGTGATTTATCTTGCATACTAGCAGCCCACCCATTCCGCTGGTTTGATGTCAGTTTGGTGAAGTGTTTTTTGGCTAAATAGTGCTGGGGCAGTAAGTTCATTTTAAACTTTCAACTGATATAAAAACATTAACATTGAGAAGTTGCATAACTACTTTGGCAAATGGCATCTTTATTGGATTCCTGAAACACAAGAGGTAATGATAATAATAACCATAAGAATAGTGAAAATTAACATCATTTAATATATGCAGGCATTTTATTAGGTGTATTACATGTGTTATCTCATTTAATCCTCACAACAGCCGGAGGCTGCCTTTTGTTATTACCCCTATTTTACAGATGAAGAAATTGAGGCTAAGAGAAGTTAAATAAACGGCTGCTCTGAATTGGGTGAAGATTTGGGCTCTACTGAGTCTCAGAAACATTCTGGGATAACAAATTGAATCATCCTGCTCTTCTGTGATTATTGGCTCTTAGCAGCAGTGCAGCTTTAGGAATCAATATAGTGCACGAGTTCTATAAATGCACCTCTTAATAAGTTAATAAAACAGAGATATTCTCATTGCCTCTCCATCAAAGTTTCAGGGGAAAAATGAGAATATTAAATGCAGCAGGATAGGGAAGATCTGCTCCATTTGCTCTGCAATGATAATCTTTTACAAAAGAGGATTTTTATTATTAATTCTTTGCCTTCTGGGGATATTATAATTTTCTAGAATGTAGAACTGCCTTAAGCACAGTAATTTGCTGAGCTAGACTGAATCTCAAAATGTTTCAAATGAGCTGATAAACAACGGCATAATTAGCCATTATTAGATCGAGCCTGTATGTTACTGATATCCAGATGAACAAGCCAATGGATAGGCAAATTGTAGATATAGTTTTAAAAACGTAGAGCCTGTGTAATATTTTTACATGCTTTGTAGCTTGTCCTTTAAAGAATTAAAAACCACATTTCATTTGCCTTTTTAAAAAAGAAATTTATATTATTCTATCAAATAAATCCTTAGAGACTTAATCATTAAATACATACTGCCATGGATGAATAATGAAGGATTTTTGTGTTGAATGTAACTCATGCTTTAAAAGTGACTAGATGGTGGGATTTTTCTTTTAATTAAAACTTGCCTCAAATCTATTGCTTGCATGGGTAATGCTCTTTCATCCCCTTTCTGAGTTTTGGTTTAAGTCCAGAGTATGAAATACACTTGGCCCTGATTATGAAATAAAAGATTTTGCACGCTCAAATAAAAAAAAGGAAAATAGTCAGTTTGTATGCTTAAACACACACACCTTGTTTAAGTGGTTAGCATCCAGCCCAAAATGTATCCATGTTACAGTTAAACCTCTCTCTCTTATTTTTCAAGAACTTCTCACAGGATCGTAAAATGTAGCCTGGTCTAAAATTTGTCATGCAGGGTTACAAACTTGGTGTAAGTTTGTTGTTGTTGTTGTTTTTTCTGTGTTTGTTTTTTTAAAATCAACTCAGCAATTCTGAGGATCAAATAAAGAGAAACAGTTTCTAAGCTGGTTTGATTTAAGCAAGATTGTAGTTACGCTCTGAAATCAAAGGTCACAAAGCTAAACATAAACATTCTCGCTCAGCAATTTTCCTGAAGATTTCTAAAATTAGAGAATTGCTATTTTATCTTAAGTAGTTTAGGTGTCCTCCTGTTTGGGGGACAGACCAGATAATTCTTGATGTTCTTTGCAGATCCATTTTTCCGATTGTTATCTATCAGAATTTTAGATGCCAGAGCGTCGGAAAATGTCAATTTGAAATTGCACAATCGGCATAAGACCATGTGGGAGCCTAGCTACAGAATGGACTTGTCATTGCATTTAAAAAAGTATTTTGACCTTTGACAATTTTAACAGACTCTAAAATTTGTATATCCTGTTTATGCTTCTCATGATCATGGATTCCCCATTTGGTGCCAACTATCAGCCTTAGGTAAAATATTATTGTTTTGGGGCTTAAGTTCAACTTTTATGACAATGATTTGTTTATCCACAGTCAGATTTCTATTTTAGTTTCAGCCTTAATTTATTATAGATTTTGGATTCCTGTTGTTTTATATTTACATTTATTCAACTAGTCCTTTTGTTTTACAAATTAGCCTTCATTTAATTTGTGTGTTTGCATAGTTGCAGAAATAGACCATTTATATGCTCAATGCAAAAGGAATAAGGCCATCTAGGCTCCCAATCCAATCTTAAGGTTTATAGGCTGAATCAAGGCCATGAGGAGAAAATAAGACTTTTGATTCAGCAATAATTGCTTTGGTGTTTTTCAAAAACATTGGAAATGTTTTCAACTATTTTCAAGTGTTCCAACTTTGTCAGGGACATTTGCCTTCATGCATTTGATAGAAAATCTTATCTGTATATTTTGTATCTTTTTGTACTAACCTCATAAAAATGGCACAAGTATTCTCCAACGTTCAAGATATCTCATTAGAATTTTATTAATGAGCCTTTTAAAGGCATTCCTTCCCTAAAAGGAAAATTACTTTTGGTTCGGAATAAATGAACTTACACAATCAAAGATCTGAGTTGATTTAAGTCTCTGCACCTGAGCAACTTAAGCGGATTTCAGATTTGCAGCAATATACTGTCATGGCCCCAGAATAAGAATATTATTCCAATTTTATTTTATTATCACAACATGTAATGCTATATTTTCAGAATTAGGTAAATATTATTACAGAGATGTGGGTCATTACTGGACTTTAGTTATATTCATAAATAAGTTAGGGAAAAGTCTCCCTGATTTTTTTTTTCAATTCTTTGTTCCCCTTCACTTTTTCATCACTGATGTTATTATAAAACAAACCACGGTTTTGTTGTTAATGAAACATGCAAAACAACTTGTCTGGCATTTGATTCCTATAAAAACTTAGAGGTCAGAAGTTATTTCTCACAAATGAATAACTTTAATGGATATTAAATACTTGAGCAAAGTTTTGATCTGGAAGGATTTTGAAAACCTTTATAATGGACAATATTTGTATTTTTACACTAAAACACTCATAAAACCAACTGGAAATACAAATGACAGTACCATAATCAAAGGAGGAAAAAGACCTCCAACTATTTAAGTAAGTTGTTTCCTTAGAAATGTGGAAGGCAAAATACTGCAGAATAAGCTACCAGAAACAAAAGTTAACACATCTTGATCATAACCGTCATTTATTTCCGACTTGCATGAGGAAATAAGTAAAGCCACAGGCAACGAAAAATGTGAGCCTAAATTCTGATGAACATATTTCATGGTTGATAATTCTTTTGCTTTTGGGTTTTTGCCATCAAAATAGAATTAATGATTAAGAATCAGAGGCCATAAATCACTAAGAAAAATCAATGGACATCTTCCAGAGAAGAGCACTCAGGTCTGTAGACATTCTAGGACACAAGGAACTTTTGCAAGATGCAAATAAAAGCTGTTGGTGTTGCTTTAATTTTTTTTTTTTTTTTGGAGTCAACGTCTTATTCTGTTGCCCAGGCTGAGTGCAGTGGTACCCTCACAGCCTGGACCACCTTGGCTCAGGTGATCCTTTGGTCTGAGTGTCCTTCACCCCTGCAAGTAGCTGGGACTACATGCATGTACCATCACCCGTGGCTAATTTTTTTGTAGAGATGAGGTTTCACTATGTTTCCCAGGCTGGTCTCAAAGTCCTGGGCTCGGGTCATCCTCTCGCTTTAGCCTCCAAAGTGCTGAGATTGGAGGTGTGAGCCACCAAGCCTGACCTGTTTAATTATTTTACTAAAATCAGTAGTGTGGATAATGTTTATTTTTATTTAATCATTGCTACCATTATACTAACTGCATTAATCCTATACAAATATTTGTGTTAGCCAGGCTCGGTGGCTCAGCCTGTAATCCCGCGCTTTGGGAGGCTGAGGTGGGTGGATTGCCTGAGCCCGCGGGTTCAAGACCCTCCTGGGCAACTTGGCGAGACCTCATCTCTACAATAAATAAAAAAATTAGCCCAGCGTGGTAGCGCGCGCCTGTAGTTCCAGCTACTCGGAAGGCTGAGGCGGAAGGATCGTCGGAGCCCAGCAGGTCGAGGCTGCGGTGGCCGGGAGCGGCCACTGCACTCCAGTCTGGGCCATGGAGTGAGACGCCAACTCAAAAAAATAAAAAAATAAAATATTTGTGTTGGAGTATGGTAGTTCCTCAGAAACTTAAACACATGATCCAGCAATTCCACATCTCGGCATATAATCAAAAGTGTTCAAATGCTCAACAGATATTTGTACATCAGTGTTCATAGTAAGATTATTTACAATAGCCAAAACATGGAATAATTCAGATGTTTACTGGCAGACGAATGAATAATTAAAACATGGTATAGCCGGGCTTGGTGGCTCAGCCTGAGCCCGCGGGTTCGAGACCCGCCTGGGCAACTTGGCGAGACCTCATCTCTACAATAAATCAAAAAAATTATCCGGGCGTGGTAGCACGTGCTTGTAGTTCCAGCTACTTGGAAGGCTGAGGCGGAAGGATTGCCAGAGCCCAGCAGGTCGAGGCTGCGGTGGCCGGGAGCGGCCCCTGCACGCCAGTCTGGGTCACAGAGCGAGACACCAACTCAAAAAAAAAAAAATAATAAAACAAAACAAACAAACAAAAAACGTGGTGTATACATACAATGAAATATAATTCAGCCTTAAAAAGGAATGAAATTCTGACACACACTCTAATAAACTTAAAGACATTATACCAAATGAAATAAGCCATACACAAAATGACAGATATTTTATCTTTCCATTTATATGAGGTACGTAGAGTTGTAAAATTCAGACACAAAATAGAATAGTGGTTATCAGGAGCAGGGGGAAATGTGGAGTTATTGTTGAATGGTTACAGAGTTTCAGTTTGGGATGACGAAAAAGTCCTGGAGATGTAGAGTAGCAATGGCTGCATGACCACATGAGTGCACTTAATGCCCATGAACTGTACATTTAAAAATGGTAAATTTTATTATATTTTACCACAGTAAAAATAAAAAGTATTCACATTAAGTAACAAAGGTTATATAATCTTCAAGCATCTTACATAGTGTGGTAGACCTCTGAAATTTACAAAGATAGATTTGGAGATCTTTGTGAATTTCCAATTTTATGTATGGGAATGTTTGTTCTGACTTTATTCTGACTTCTAGCTTTCTCCCAGGTTGCTTTTCCATTGATCATTCTTTCTTGTACATATCCTCCTAATACTCCCCCTAAAAAAAAATCAGTGTTCATCAAGTTTTCTTCCCCATGACATGCAGCTATTGCACTGGTTAGGACATGAAAATTCTCTCTAAAATGGTTTTCTTTTGCTTCGAATAGAAAATTCTGTGAATTCTATCATGTTACACATCTGATCCACTATCAAATTCAAAATGCCACTGTTTAATCTGTTGAAAACTATTTTTTGGCTAGGAAAGATTACTTCTTCAAATTACTTTGCTTCCTCTTTATATCTATCAACAGCTCTAGCAGTTGACTTTCTTCTTTCAGCCATTTTTTTCATAAATCATCATGGCAGTTATTATTGAAAATAAGTTAAAAAATTGAATAGCAATAAAACTGTTAGATAGTAAAATATAAATACTGGGCAGTCGGCTAGGTTCATTCACTGGTTAAATAATGCCTCTTGAAAGTATCTGTGATTCTAGTTCTTGCTTCAGAACTACAAATCACTACCTTTTGGGTTCATATTTGTACAATTCTAAGAACAGTATCTGATACATAGTAAATATCATATAATTTTAAACAAAAATATCTCTTATGGGTCTTTGGCATGTCAGAATCAATATACAAAGATCATCAGAACCGAAAAATACCAAAGTTGAGTCTATTGCTGAGTGGACCAGGAAAAGCTACTTCATAAGATGCAACTTAGAAGGTCTTCCCAACCAGAAATTAAAAGCCTAGGTGTAGGGCAAAAGGAGAGTGAAACATACAAGGTAAGATTTCGAATTCAGATTTCTGAATTCTTAACTCTTAATTCTGATTGTTAACTCTTTTTATGATTAGTTTCTTCAGGTCCCATGGCATCCATCCTGAGAAACCTGTTTTGAACACATCTGGTCGAGTTGCATGAGATTCCAGTGGCCTAGATTTATTCAATGGATGTCTTAAGCATATGAGCATGATTGAAATTTAGTGGGTTTCTTGTAACAGAATGTCCTGAAAATAGTAATATCATTAGCATTTAATCTATGATTGCTGAGCATCTATGCATTTTTTCCATAAAAATACTAATAGGATAACAGTAGGAAAGTAGGTAGAGGTTTATAGATGCTCTAAAAATGATATGAGGGGTATTTATAAGAACCTTTTCATTGGAATTTCTGAATTTAGCTCTATCTTTTGACAGGCTCACATAATTAAGAAGCTCCCTGATTAGAGAAGCCATGAAAACTTCAGAAGAGTGAAATCTACTCAGTGGGCTAATGCTGTTTAATTAAAATTGCAACGGTGCTATGAGAGCTTAGTGAGATTTCCCTGTGCTCTTAGAGCACCACATGTAAAGTGTCCGTGTTTCATTGTACATTGTACAGTGATTTTTTGTATGTGGCAACATCCTCTAACTTTACTTCAGTTCCGTGAGCTAGTATCTGTCTAGAGTATATGCTCAGTAAATATTAGTTTGAATGAATAAGTCAATAAACTGAATAACTGAATAAAATAGCAAGTAAGGTGACACTGCTCTTTATTTAACTCCAAATAGAAGTTGACCTATTTACTCCTCTCAGACTAGCATAAAAAAAACTGTATTCTAGGTTTTTTTTCTGGGTTGTGTGACCAGTTTCATAGAGGGAGAACCCACAATCAGACAAACTGCAAAATATAAACTGATTTAAACTAGAGATTTAAAGGGGGAATAAGTAAAAAGTTGAAATGATGGCATTAAAGAAATAACTTTACTAGGAAAGGTAAGATATGTCTTACAGAAAGAAGGCGTCCATAGAAAGAAAAAAGGAATCTACTGTTTTGCCAGATTTTTCTACATAAAGGATACATTTAAAAAATTATCCTTAGGGAAATAATGAGAAAAACTGTAGAGATGAAAACATTGCGTTTTATTAATTTAATTTAAAAATTTTAAGAGAGTGAATTAAGGCATTATTTTCTCATTAAAGAATGTTTCCATTTTAAGCTTGGGGAAATAGCAGGTTTGTCTTGCCACATGGTAAGTGATTCTTATAGCTATAGCCATTAGGAATTCCCCCATCATTCTTGATGGGTAATTATCACTTGAAATAGCTCTTTCACGGTGATTATTATAAAATATACCTATCTCCTGTTGATCTACTGCTTTATTTATCTCATGTTAAAAGATCTTTAGAAACCTTTCTATCATTAATGGACAAATTCCATTTTACAGATACATCCATTAGTTGCCAAGAATAATTCTGATCTGATTAAAGGATAACCATTTAAGGCCACTAATTTGCATATTAAATACTTAGGACTATACATTGCTAGAGACCTTATAGTTTCAGATCCATTATCTTTTTTTTCTTGGTGGAAGGCAATAAATGAGACTTCAAATAGTCATTGGATCGTCTCTTGTCTAAACTGGAGGAAAAAAAGGGCTAAAAATTTAACTTATTGTTTGAGAAATCCTTCCAGAGGAGTGTTTATTCAAGGATCAAGGTAGATGTTATGAAATAGCAAAGTATTGCACATCTCTTTGAGATGGAGGAAAGCTCCTTAAAAAGGAAAATATTATTGGAAGAATAGAACTCAAATGAGTATTTAAGGAAACATGACAAACTATTGGGTCTATCTATGAAGTGTTTCTTAGAAGGATCAAAGTTAATTTGTTACTCTCACCATAACTATTTTCCATGCAATTAAGACCATAAATAGAATGTATCTGTTTTCACAAGGGGCAGTATTGGAGATTCAGAAAGAGAAACAAGCCAATTTTAGCAGAATCTACATGTAGATTGTAAACTCCTTGAAGGCAGACACCTAACTCATCTCACTCCCCATCCTCAGAGCCTGAAATCAATCCTGACAAATGTTGTTACACAATAAATGCGTGCAGAATAAATAATTTAAATCCGTATATAACAGATTTTTCTAATCTTAGTGGAGAATCCACAACCTACAAATGTGCAAAGTTCTAAAGGAATTTGAGGCAGAGTGTAACTTAAATATATTTTTCCATAGAAAAATCTATCATAGATGGTGCTGGGGCTAGAAGGCCAGCCCATGAAAGTCATTTAATCCACAATGTAGCAGAAACATGACATATTTGAAGTGAACAAGTAGCAGAAAAAAATCATACTGCAGCAATAAAACCAAAGAGAAAAACCATAAAATTGAATAAAAAGTCAAAATTTTCTTGTCTTTCCATGCGTGAAGAGAAGATTTAAGTATAAGAAGATGAAGAGGTGTATGGAAATTGTCATGAAGAAGCTTAATATTCTCAAGAAATTTCAGCAGCTGCTGGCTTTAAAAAAATTATGTAGAATTTAAAATTATGTGGAATTTCCCTTCAAAACATCATTCTACTTATTCGTGATAAAAGTCTTTCATAACACTATTTTAATGCTTATTAGTCAAGATTAAAGTGATTTAAAAAAATTTTAAAGTGGAATGGTGAGAAGGAGAAAGAAACCAGTGAAGAAAAATCAAGTAAACTGAGCAACAACAAAGATAAAAATATTGAAAAACCATATTAATCTAGTACTTCCTGTTCCCCAGACACTGAGGATAGATACAAAGTGGATGAAAACATAGGCCCTGCAATCAAGAAACTTCAAGTGCAGTAAGAGAAATACAACTCATAAACAGCTAAGTGCAACAGTCATTATTAGACTATGCAAAGGGTGACTGGGGCACAATGGGGCCAAAAAATAAGGTGGTCAAGAGTGTCCTGAGAGAGTTAGCAAAGGCTTGTGGTGAATCTTGAAGGAAGAGCAGGCACTTTGCAGGCAGATCGAGTGAAAGCAATCCAGGCTCAGAGAACAAGGAGAGCCAGTCAAAGTGGGCAAAGTGCAGAGGCTAAGTTGGACAGAAGGAATGGACAGGGACATGAAACCGAGGTGGCAACCAGGGCCAGAGCAAGGAAGGGGTTCTGTGGTCCCCATGTGAAGCAGCCTACACATGGACCACTGGAAAACTGAGGGGGATTTTAAGCAGGGAAATAACATGACCAAATGGGCGTTTTAGGAAAATCACCCTGGCAGCTTTATGGAGGCTAGATTGCAGGTGTGAAATACTGGTAGCAGAGAAACCTGTTAGAAAACTGCGAGAGAATAAAAGCTGGGAGTACATAGCAGGGCTAATTAGAGACAGAGCAAGGAGAGTCATTTAGTCCATACTCATCTTTGGGAAGAACCTCAAATTTAGACTCTTGGATGTTGTCTCCTAATGAAGTTATCCACACTGTCATTGAGATTCATTGCTAGGATTGAGCTTTTAAAATATGCTAAAAATTTTGTAATCTTGTTTTAACATTTCTTTAATATTTTAAAGTTTTATTATTATTTTTATTGAGTCTCATTCTGTTGCCCAGGCTGGAGTGCAGTGGCATGCTCACGGCCACCACAGCCTCTCCCTCCTGGGCTCAGGTGATCCTTCCACCTCAGCCTTCCAAGTAGCTGGAACTACAGGCACGTGCCACCACACCCAGCTAATTTTTTGATTTAAGTAGAGCTGAGGTCTCAACTAAGTTGCCCAGGCTGGTCTTGAACCCCTGGGCTCAGGCTATCCTCTCTCCTTTGCCTCCCAAATTGCTGGGATTATAGGCATGAGTCACCACACCTGGCTATAGTTATATAATTTTTAATACACCAGGAGCCTCAATAATGAAAGAAATCCAGTACTGGAGAAGAGATCTCCAGTAGAGAAGTCTGTTAACTTGCTGCGCTGGTTTAGTGCATAGCCTTTTTGAAGATAAGGAATGGCTGGAATAGAGAAGAGATGACAGCTAAAAAGTTGCCATAACTGGCACCAGTTTAGGTGTTTGCGGCTGAGTGAGGAGCATGTACATCCCTTTACCACACGTTTTAATGTTTGCAAGATGGGCATTCATAGTTTGGGAGTGCCTGCTATTAAATAATTTTTCTTTATCTACTTATAATATAGATGAGGTTCTGGGATTTGAAATATTTAGTAAAAGTTATTATACTTCTCTAAATTATTCTCAGTTTTTCTGGCAGAAAAAAATTAACTTTGAGAAATGACTCCAGGTTAATTGTTTTTAAATGAAATTATTGAAAGTGCCTCATTTCTCTCATATTTATGTTTCTGGTATGTGTTTTTTGATGCCTTATAAAAGGCACTATGATTTTCTGCAAAAAGAAGCGTTTTGTAATTGACTACAGAATTAAAATTTACTTTTAATTTTTGCCTTCTAAACATATTTGATTAGCTATTGTTGAAAGGAGAACTAGTCATGTGACAAAATTAGTTAGGGGTTATTTATTTCCAAATAATTGTAGCATAATCACCCTGATGAATACAGGTAAATAATAACACAGCCAATTTGAAGAGAGTTGAATTTTGAAGTTTTTAAAAAAAATCATTCATTAAATGCAATGGATTATTAGCATTTTGCTAAATTACTAACACATGTCTTAATATTATCTATTATCCACAAAAGGTCTGTAAATTTTACATCTACAAAAATAAAAATATGCCTTCAGGACAGAGTGGCATAGTTTTAAGGCCAAAGTTGATTGAAATAAAATATCACAATCTAGTCTTGTATAAATTCAGACTCTAAATATAATTCATACCTTCTGAGTTGTCCTTGAAGTGTAAAAAATCACAAAAATATGTTTCTTTTCAGAAAGAAAGCACTTTTTCTTTCTAGTGTATGACTAGGATCTTTATGTGGGAGAAAAATGGTAAAAATGATAGAAGTATTACAGTATTAGATGAACTGAGAAGGTCTTCATATTTTTAAAGTTAGTCATTTCACACAAGCCAAGGACACAGAAAAACTCTTTCTCCTTTAGAATATTTGACATAACGTTTATGTACGATGCTTGACGTGATGTCCAATGCTCTGAGCCTCCTGGTAGGGATCACTTCTTTCCTCTTCCTCTTACTGGACATCCTAAACACCTTGGTCACTGAAGGGACAAAGCAAAAGAAGACACTGATTACATCCTAGTTAGTGCTCTGAGGCCTGAGATATACAAAGTTGTACATGACTACTTTTTGACTGAGTGCATAGATAACCTCAAGATTGCTCTTTTAACATTTGAATTGGGATTTGTGATTATTAGAATGCTTTAGAGAGTACAAACTGTTTTTCTGATCAGGTGTCAGTTCCTTGACCCCAGAATTCCTATAAGGAAGATGCCCTAGGAATGGTCATCTATGAAGCAAATTCTGGTTCTGTTTTGTGTTCTCTTCACTGATGTGTTGATTTCACCAGACATTTTTGTAGAGAGTAATGGTGAGGGAATTGTTACCATCAAGTATGCTGCCTAACTTAGCTTTTGGCCTTTTTTGGCGAGATAGACTCATACTTTCTTGACAGAAACAATGAGGTAATTGGTTATTGTAGTCTACACTAACCTAATGTATGGCCCAAATTTTGTAGCATAAATTTTCAACAAGTAGCTTCCTTTTTTCCCTGTTCTTTTTAAAAATTGAGGTCTACGTGACTTCTTATTCAAATAGAGAGAAAACAGTCCCTGTCCAGAACAATTCACATAGATCTCTTCATATATATTACCTTTAACTTTGCATTAAGTTCAAATAAAAGATTAGAGCCTCCAAAATGGTTGTAGTAGAGCAAGTGGTCTCATGAGTGTAGTTGTAACCATGTTCTAATACTCGCTTCTGCCAGCTACTCGCTTCTGCCAGCTGACCTCTCCTCTTTTATTTCTTTTCTCATATGACAAGTGGTTAATTGAAAACTGACAGGAAGAATTTGGGGTTTTATGATGAGCATTCTATAAGTATATATTAAACATCTATCCGTCATGGTGGGAAGGGATAATTTACTTTTGGGTATTCAACTCACAAGGTATTCTAAATGTTATGCCTTTGTGCTACAGCGCAGCACAAAGGCACAAAGGCTAACATACCAAAAGCAGTGCCATGTTTCGATTTCTTCTCATGAGTAGCATTTACTGACCTCAGCCCATTTTTTACATTAAAACAAATCTGATTCTAAGTATGAATCCTATATTATAAAGCCTAAGAATTATAAATAAAATCGGAACCAAGGAAAATGGAACAACTTTCTAAAATGTTTACCAGAGACACTTGCATTCAGATCTTTCCCCATGTTAGATCTCTGGCACTCCTTTCTTGCTTTCTAGCATTGCTCCAGTGCCATATCTGTTTCATGGCTGGGAGAAAGCCAATTTCAAGGATCTATTGCACAGAGAACTATTTACTGAGACATATGCAATGCTTTCGCTACAAAATAAACAGGAGTAACATGCCTTTAATATAGATTTTGACAATAAGAAATGAGACTAATTTGTCTTTAGTGCACTCACAGTATGGAATGCAGTGGCAATACCTTTGCTATTTATTATAGCAAATGACTGCATTTCATCCAAACTTCCACGATTTTAGAAGCATATAATTTATTTAGCTTAGTCTCACATTTCACCTTTCCATATGCCTTTGCATTGTCTTCCAAAAGGTGAAAATCGATTACCTTACATGTTTTAAAATGAGAAAGCCTTTTCATATTAATGCACAAGTTTCCTATGTTCTACCAATGATACCATTCTCTCTGCCTGACAGGTTGAAAACTTGGTCATTTTGACTCTTTCCTATACTTCATAAAATTCTGGCAAGTTCTCTAAGTCCTTCAAAATAGATCCCACTTTAGGCCTTTTATCACCTTATCTCTTCTGGGGTAATGATTCTTCAATTTTAGTGTGTGTATAAGGACATAGGAAACATTACATTCAGATTCTTGGTTGCAGTCTTAGATGATTCATTAGGTCTTACAAAAGGGACAGGAAACTGAATTTTAATAAGTCACTAAAATACAATTGATGCTCTAGATTTTGAAAAAGTCTATTCTCTAACCCTCTTATCTCTATTGTGTCTTATAAACTATTTCCAAACAAGGCATCCTAGTTGTTATGTTATACTCACTTATTCATTCATTCATGCCTTCAACTATTTGTTGAACACTCACTGTGTTTCAGTACTGTTCTATGTATTGAGTCGACAGCAGTGACCAAAACAACATCTCTGACCTCATAGAGTTCATAGTCTATGTTTCCCCAGATTTCAGAAGAGTCTTCTGTAACGTATCAGATTTGGTCCAAACTTTCTCAGTCTGATGTCGAAGATCTTGGTATCTTTTCTTTTTCTTTCAATAGAGATGCTTCCCTCCAGTCATGTCATTTTCTTTTACTATTTCTTAGCCTTTCTGTCTCCATACCAAATCAACCCACCTCTGGTCTTTAGTCCTATTATTCTCCCTCAGAAATATTGTCAAGTATTGTGGACAGGGCATAGAGATGGGAAATCAAGGTTTATTCGTTTGTTCAATACATATTTATTGAGAGCCAAATGCTGTTCTAGATATGGGGAACCTCAGCAGTGAGCAAAACAGAACACAGTCATACAAACAAAAACAAACAGAAATATCAGATAAAGGCAAAGTAAGGTGTGGCGATAGTGACCTAGCAGCTACTTTATATAGGGTATTTAGGAGATATAGTGACACTGAAACTGAGAGCTGAATGACAAACATAGTGGCCATGCCAATAACAGATGCTGGCAAGAATGTGAAGAAAGGAGAACCCTCATACACTGTTGGTGGGAACATAGACTAGTATAGCCTCAGTGGAGAACAATATGAAGGTTCTTCAAAAAACTAAAAATTGAACTACCATATGATCCAGCAATCCTACTGCTGGGCATGTGTTCAGAGAAAGAAAAACAGCATACTGAAAAGATAGCTGTGCTCCCATGTTTATTGCAGCACTATTCACAATAGCCAAGATATGTAGTCAACCTAAGTGTCCACCAGTGGATGAATGGATAAAGAAAATGTGATATATATATATATATATACACACACACACACACAATGGGATATTATTCAGCCATGAGAAATACTGAAATTCTGTCATTTGCAACAAACGGATTGAATAGGAGACCATTTTGCAAAGTGAAATAAGCCAGGC
>CAUYQG010224838.1:0-28800 GCA_963574415.1 Tarsius wallacei | reverse complement strand
TTTCTCAGGAACTTGGGGTCCACCCCCTTAAGAGACTCGTATCTTTGTGATCGGGGTTTCTTGATGCCATTTCTGTGCCATTTTCGGGACTGGTTGTGTGTGGTATGGTTCTTGGACTTGGCCATGTCTGCACCGTAAGCCTCGGCTCCTGAAGCGCCTGGGACCGGAAGAGGAAGAGAGGCTGCTAGGTCTCACTTATTAATTTTAGTTTTTGTTGCCTTTGCTTTTGCAAACTTGATCATGAATTCATTGCTTAGACCATTGTAAAGGATAGTGTTCCCTAGGTTTACTTCTAAGATTTTTATCACCTGAGCCTTATATTTAAATCTTTGATTCATTTTGAGTTAATTTTTGTATGTGGTGATAGGTACGGTCCAATTTCATTCTTTTGCATATGGTTAGCCAGTTTTCTCAGCACCATATCTTGAATAGGGTATCATTTCTTCAATGTTTATTTTTACTGACTTTGTCAAAGACAAATTGGTTGTAGGTCAGGGGTTTTATTTCTGGGTTCTCTACTCTGTTCCTTTGGTCTATATGTCTATTTTTGTACCAGTACTATGCTGTTTTTGCTACTATAGCCTTGTAAAGTAGCAACATTTGAAGTAAAGTTTGAAGTTTGGCAGTGTGATGTCTCTGGCTTTGTTCTTTTGCTTAGAATTACTTTGGCTATTTGGGGTCTTTTTTGCTTCCTATATAAATTTAAGTATTGCCTTTTCTAGGTCTGTGAAAATGTTGCTGGTAGTCAGATAGGAATTGCATTGAATCGGTAGAATGCTTGCTTTGGGTATGGATATCTTAATGATATTGATTCTTCCAATCCATGAGCATGGGATATCTTTCTACTTATTTCTGTCATCTTTGGTTTCTTTTGGGAGCATTTTGTAGTTTTGACTGTTGTGGATACATACCATGGTTCATTCACCCACTGTTCTGTGGTTGAAGATTTGCAATGTTTCCATGGTTTTGCTATTGTGTACAATGCTGATGTGAACAATATTGTACGTGTATCCTGTTGTATATGTTCAAGAGTTTCTCTTGATATATCCCTAGGAGTGGAATTCCTAGACTACAAGCTATGTACATCTTCAACTACAGTAGGTAATGTGGAGCTCTTTTCCAATGTGATTGTACTAATTTACATTCCTAATAGCAATATGTTAGAGATCCTACAGACCCTTACTAAGCTGCAGCCTGAAAACACTCTCCAGTCAGTAGACTGGGGATAATTGTAGGACTTCCCTCATTTGTTTCTCCTTTCTCAAGCATCACTGTCATTTGTTGCCTGATGACCAATATCTGAAAAATGCTGTTTCATATTTTGTTTTTGTTTGTTTGTTTAGTTGATTCTGGTAGGAGGGTCAATCTAGTCCTTCATTCTGTATCTTTTTTTTTTTTTTTTTGAGTTGGAGTCTCACTGTCGCCCAGACTGGAGTGCAGTGGCCGCTCCCGGCCACTGCAGCCTCGACCTGCTGGGCTCCGGCGATCCTTCCGCCTCAGCCTTCCGAGTAGCCGGAATTACAGGCGCGCGCTACTACGCCCGGCTAATTTTTTTGATTTATTGTAGAGATGAGGTTTCGCCTGCCAGGCGGGTCTCGAACCCGCGGGCTCAGGCAATCCACTCACCTCAGCCTCCCAAGGCACGGGATTACAGGCTGAGCCGCCAAGCCTGGCCATTCTGTATCTTCAGAAGCAGAAGTCTTTTTTAAAAAATCATTCTAACCCCTAATTTTTCTGCAGTAATTTTCTCTTTTTTTAATTTCTAAAAATATCTGTCTTTTTCTTATGATAATTTTGTCAAACTTTGTTCATTTTGTTAATTTCTCCAAATGTCTAAATTTTGACTTTGTTAGCCTTCTCTATTTCTCTTTGTTTTCTTTTACCTCATTTCTTATATTTTCTTTAGTTTTTACAAAAATTAGCTGGGCATGATGGTGTACGCCTGTAGTTCCAGCTACTTGAGAGGCTGAAGTGGAAGGATCACATGAGCCCAGAAGGTTGAGGCTGCGGTGAATTGTGATCATGTCACTGCACAGCAGCCTGGGTAACAAAGTGAGGCCTCAACTTAAAAAAAAAAAAAAAAAAAAAAAAAAAAAAAATATATATATATATATATATATATATATGCTTAAACTTACCAAAACTCTCTTATTGCATATTGTTTGGATTATTTTTTACTTCTTAATCCCAGAAATGAGTATAACATCTTTATAAATATATCTTTTTCTTTAAATTTATTGATTTGGATTTATTCCTAAGAATGAGATTACAAGTTCTATGGATATAAACACTTTATAGCTCTTGATAAGTATTGCCAAATTGCCCTTCAAAGCATGATGCTATTCTTTGAATAGCTTTCTATACACTTATTCTGATGTATACTTAATTGCATATGCATAGACTTGTATATCACTTAAGATAAATCCTTTTCTGTCTTTTTATACTACTCTGATTACATTTTTAAAGGATACATTAAATTAAAATGGTGATAGACCATCTTCTTTAAAAAAAGCCAAATAAACAAAAAACCACTATTACTTTCAAATAGCCCTGTAAAATCCTCTTAATTCTAATTCTAATTTAAGTAATTAGGAATATAAATATAAATAAGACAATGGGTGACATTTACTCCGCAGATTCTAACAATACAGATAGTATGTGGTAGTCATATATTTTGGAGTCTTAGGTGTCTCAGAAAATTACAAAATATTTTTTGAAATTGGTATTGCTTCCATAAGTTTTCTGAAAGTGTAGTGCTTCCCTTCTGTTTGGGAAGGGCCATCTAAGTCCCAGGGTTTGTATCATTCAAGACAGTGATGGTGCTGGAAAAAGAACAGCTACTAGATTTCTTGTCAACTCTAATGTTTAGTGCTCAAACTAGATTTAATTTGACTCAGAATTTAATGTATTGAGCGCCATTAAGCATTTCACATCTACTATTTCATACCTACTATAGTCTTTAAACAGGGACAGGATGTGTCACGTTTTTATAGTGCAATGTAATTGACAAAATTATTGAAATAGTTATGATTAACATGTGCCAAGCATTGTTTTAAATATTGTATGTTGAACCCTTGTATTCATTTGTGGTGCATGCCAATAAATCTCAAAATCTTAGAGGTTTATAATAATAAGCATTTCTTTTCTCCCTCAAGGGTCTGTGGGTTGTCTGTGGCTTAGCTGGGCTTGGGATTGCCTGGTTTTGGCTCAAGGCTGTGGATTAAATTTCCGTCGGGTTCAGCAGTGCTAGTAGCTACTTGGGGCATGCCCTTCTCACGGAAGACCATAGAAATATAAGCAGGAAAGTCAAACCACACAAATACATGTAAAATCTCTGCTTGCTTCATACTGGCTAACATTCCATTGGCCCAAGCAGTCACCTGGCCAAGTCCAACAGTGGTGAATTGGGAAATACATTCTACCTACAGTGGGAGGCACTGCCAAATCACGTGGGAAAGACTGTGCATGTATAACTCCATTAAGGAGGGAGTGAAGAATTGAGAACAATAAGCCTATGTATCACAATCCTCAAAGCAATTGTGCAGATTGTCTACTGTGAACTCTCATCATCCCTATCCCCTATATTATATCAAGGGACTGATAGAGTACATTTCAGGAGAGAAGCCTAGGAACAACCTTTCCCAGAATCTCTTGCCAACAGAGTTCTGGGTCAGATTCTGCTCATGAGAAATACTGACTTGAGATATTGAAAGTTGAAACTTAGGAAGAGGTATTACTCTCTGCCTGCAGGTGGGCATATAAATGGCAAATGGTAGACACATGGTTGACTCTGACTCCTGGGCATTCTTTCGTCCCTTGCTTAGTGGCTGCAGGCAGCTGGTATCATCAGCAGGGGTTTGCTGTGAGTCTTAAGGCTTAAGCCTTCTGAGTTTTCAAAGCCAGATTGTTGCTTTCCTAGGTCATCCCATAATTTTGTACCTGACACATATTTTACAATTGTGTCAGTAAAAGAGAAAAAAATGCTACTAATTAAATTAAAATGTTTATCCCTTGGATTTTAAAATACTTTTAAAAAAGTCTCTTTTACATTAATTTAGACAGGTTTTAAAAATCATATATTACAACTGAACATACATGAAAATGTAAATATGGGCACAATAAACTTGCTATTCCTGAAATAACTTCACAGTCAGAATTCTGCTCTTGGGAATCCTTTTCCACTTAGGGGCATCAGTGTCAATATTTTTCCACTCATCAGGAGGCATCAGGAGCAGTGGTGAAGAATTATTTCTTAAAAATGCTCCATCATTATCTCCTGTCTCTTCTTTCAAGCTGCTAACAATTATTCTGAAGGTTTTGCTGGTGTTATCTTAATTTCGTGTCAACTCATGTTCCATCCTCAAATGGCTTGTGGACCCAAAGTGGGAGACTTGCGATGGTTTAATTAAGCCACTGGGAATGATCATAAGAATCTCTACTGCTCAATGAGCTTATTCTCTGCCCAACTTAATACATGTCCCATGTTCCTGTGATGTATCAAGAGCTAACCTCACTCATGGTTGTGTAGGGCTCCTGGATTTCTATGCTGGAAGACTCTCAGCTAGCTCAGTGGCAATCCCTCTGGTATTGAGCACATTCTATAACGTCTTTGGGGAAAGATCTCATTTTTGGGTGCCATTTTGTAATGGTACCCCAAATTAAATATAAAATGCATAGTAGTTACAACACTAAGAGTGAACCCTAATGTAAACTGTGGACTTTGTGTGATAATAGTGTGTCATTGTTGGCTTATTGATTTTTTTAATTTTTTTTAGTTTTCATTCAGACAGGATCTCCCTTTGTTTTTCAGGCTGGTCTCGAGCTCCTGGCTTTAAGTGATCTTCCCACCTTGGTCTCCCAAAGTGCCGGGACTACAGGTGTGAGTTATTGCCCCTGGCTGGTTTATTGATTTAACAGATGCACTACTGGTACAAGATGTTGGCGTTGGGTGAGGTCGTGCATGCATAGGGTAGAGGAGTACATGGGAACTCTGTGCTTTCTGCTCAGTTTTGCTGTGTACCTAAAACTGCTCTAAAAGATAAAGTCTATTAAAAAAATTAAATGCAATAACACTGTTATTGTCAATTACATATAGCTTTATAGGCATAAACTGCTTTTTCTAACCTGTGTCATGATCTTGATCTCTCTAGCACTTTTAGCATTAGTAGTATAATCACTGGATTTGCTTAGCATCTTATATATGACTAAACAAATTGCTTTACTATTTTCCTCAGTTGAACCATATGTTTCTGAAATATTAAGTAACTTCTGTTTATGGTCAGTAAAAAGTTTCTAATAAATTGATACTTAGGGCCTGGATAGTGCTTGAGTTAATCACACAAGCCTATCTTTCATGTCTTCTGGGTGATTTGGTAATTTCTCCTGCCTTCCTTTCCATCTTAGTTTGGGTTCCTCTGATAGCAGAACTTGAGGTAAGGATCTGGATGTATATTTAGGAGGTGATCTCTGGAAACCGTGACTCTCTAGGGACATTCACTTCACTCCTAGATGCATTTACAGGTCCCCACCCCTCAACTTCCAGGCTCCTTGAGGTAGAAAATCAGAGATGCTCTTATTATTTTGAATAAAAAGAAAGAACAGTAATGAAGGGAAAAGGATGGCCACTGGGAAGCACTAGGCTGGTATTTTCTTCCATGTTACTTGCCAGATCAAAATGCATGAAGTTGAGACAGCATGACTTTGCAACATTTGCTCTTTTCTCCTGTTTGCATTTCTGCCTCTTTATCAACTGCTTGGGATGGATACTGAGTAACTCAAGAGAATCTTCTCTGCATTCTCTGCCTCACTCCAAACTCCTGTCAACTCATAGTAAATCAATAAGTTGGCAGTTGCATGTGGAAATCAGCCCCTAGTGAGTCTGGCTGACGTGCACTTATTTGGCAGAACCTGTTCACTCCTGATCACATTTCTACCCACCATTTCTGGACTGTTCTCTCCTCCTAGGCGTTGCCATCCCAGAAGGCCCTGTGGAAGCACCCAGCCCACACCCATCACATTCTTTTTACATCCTAGAATTGTTAGGTGCTATGGGGACTAAAAAGAGGTCCACATGATAATGACTGTCTTCCAGGAGTTTAGATGCATGCTTGGAAATTACCCTATGCATGGGACAGGTTCAAAGTCAGCGACTCAAATTCTGGGAGCAATTGAGAGAGGAGAGCATGTGTGGACTGGAACCTTTTGGAGAAGCCCCACGAGGAGGTTAGGTCTTCACAGTGCCTGAAGAATGGGTAGAGTTTGAATTGAGAGAGTTGATAAGTGCCCCCGAGGACACATTCTTTTTGGAGCCTGAGACTTTCAAGCAAATGCCATTTTAAAATGTGACGTTACTCCTTTTGGGTAACTAAACTGTATAGTAAGGTAGAGGGAGCCTGTGGGTCCCAGTGTTGTGTTTGCCTATTAAGAGGGTGACTGTCATTTAGAAGTGTCCTTGGAGAGGCTTGGTGGGATACTAGGGCATGGGGACCTCAATTTCAAAATGTTTAGCAGCTCTGGATAAGAGTCCTGGACATGGGGATTGGTAAAGGAGAAGACCTGGAGGCTAACTCCTGGGGAAGCTGATGTACTACAGTTCGTGCACTCTGGGCCAAGCCATCGTGTCACATGTGCTGGGACTTGCTTAGAGAATTGCTATGCCTGCCCGGTTGGATGAGGCTGACCAGCTCTTGGGTGGACCTACGCCCAGTCGAGCCATATCCCCCTCTTCATCACCAGGAGGGAGCTGTAACCATTTGTTTTTCCTTGGCCTGTGGTGAATGGAGGTAGGAGTCCGAAGATCACTTGGAGGGCTGTTAAACCTTTATTTTGTTTACTCATCCCTTGTGAGTCTATGTTGTCTGTAATCTCCCACTTGTCAGAGGGAAAACGGTTTGCTTTCATGTCATTTAAAAATGTGATCCTATTCCTCTTTGGTAGCCAAACCATCCAGTAAGTTAGTCAAAGCCTGAAGGTCTCAATGCTATGTTTGCCTAGTAAGAGGATGACCGACATTCAGCGGTGTCTTTGGAGATGCTTGGTGGGTTACATGGGCATGGGCAGCTGACTCAGAGGCTTTGAATGACTTCGGTCACTTTTGGAAGGTACTATGCCTGGGTCTAAGACCTGGGTTCAAATTCTAGTGCCGGCACTGGGTGAAACCACAGGTGATTCTTTTAGACTCTTTGATTCTCAGTTTTCTTCTTTATAACTGGTGGTTAATTATATCCATTTCAAGTTGTTGGGAGAGTAAATAAAATCATGATGTAAGCAGCTGGCAGGCAGTTTCAAAAATGTCAATATTTTTCTAATATAGCTTAGTATGTCAGTTGTAATACCTGATGCTAAAGCCTTAAAAATTCAATTTAAATTTAACAGAAAAATAAGTTATTTATGCACTCTTTTAATAAAAAGGCACTATGAGAAAACAAATCGTTAGATTTAGCTGAGGAATTTTGAAAGTGGAATTATAGTCTTATTTCCTAAGTGCAGTTGTTTTCAGTGACTATTTTATTCACTTTATATAGAAAAAAATATGTCATAGAAATAGCCTTGGTATAAAAACATCTGATGAAATGCAGCTAATTAAACACATAATTTGGTATAGACCGTGTACCCAACATATTTTGGCACATAAAATATTTACTCTGATAGACTGAAGCTGTTACTGTGAACTGGGTCTGCGTTGTTATTGAGACTGAGTGTTTTTAATCTAGCAAACAATAATGACTTCATCACTTCTGACTTTTTGTGTCTGGTCTCAGCCCAGAATGAGATTTTATTGCTGCGCTTTCAGCTTTTGGTAAGAGTGCTTGATAGACTGTCACTACTAAGATCCTGTTTTTGAAAAGAACATTAAATACTTGTTAATTTATATTTAAAACTCTAAATTCATACTAACCATAAGTGAGTCTCCTAATTATGAATTTTTCTCACATTTTTAAGTTTTATGTGAAAGTCACAAACTCGAACAGCACAGAAAGTAGATCAGCTCAAAGTTTCTTTTCAAAATGTGTTAATGTTTTGGTCTCTGCTCTCTCTGCTTCTTGATGCATTTGCTTAGAACAAAGGTATAGTTTTAGTTGTGTTTTAAGCAGGTATAATTTGAAGGAAAAAATAAAAACAACCCTGTACTTTTCCAATCATCAGGTCTGCTTCCATTCAGTTTCCTTAGTGTATATAAGTCAATTTCTTGGTCCAAGATATTTTCAGAGACATGAGCTCTATGTTAGTTTAGTTTCCTTCACTAAGTCTCTATGTGGCTTTTAAAGGTTCTGGGTTTTAGATTTGTGACCTCTCAAACAGGGGCATGGAATGGGAGTTTGCTAATGTTCTCTATAGCTCCGGATTATAAGTTGAATTTCCAACTGTAAAAGTCTCAGGTGATGTAGCATAGTGATTCAGCAGGGATTCTGCTTCAGTAAGTCTGGGGTGGGTACGGTGCTGAGATTCTCCATTTCTTAACAGGGGCCCAAGTGATGCTGAGCTTGTTGGTCTGAGGACCGCACTTTGAATATGAGTCTAGTGCACACATTTTAAAACGTGACCGCCTGTGCTTGATTTCTGTGCTACCATTTATTAGCTGTGTGCCCTTGAGTAGACATTTAACTGTTCTGTGCCTCCATATTGGCAGCTGTCACAAAGGGAGTGATCAAAATGGCTTTTAGCTCTTAGGAATCATTTAAAGAATAATTGATATAATTTGTGTAACATGTTTAACACATGATAGCAAAGTAACAGCTACGAATAAATGTTAGTATATATTTTATCTGATGAAAATAGATTCTAGAAAATTGGAAGGGGAGAAGGAGTCTTGGTATTTATTTATTGTTGTTGGAAAAACATTTCACTGCAACTTGGTGACCTACCATCTCAGTTTTCCCAGGACTGTCTTAGCGTAGCACTGAAAGTCGTCCATCTTGGGAAACCCTTCACTTCTGAGCTAATAGGGGTAATTGATCAACCATATGTTTTATGTACTTTTTAAATTTTTGAGTCGGAGTCTTACTCTGTTGCTCAGGCTAGAGTGCAGTGGCATAATCCCAGCTCACTGCAGCCTCGACCTCCTGGGCTCAGGCTATCCTTCTACTTCAGCCTCCCAAGTAGCTGAAACTACAGGTGTGTGCCACCACACTTGGCTAAATTTTAGATTTTTTTTGTGTGTGTGGAGACAAGGTCTCACTATGTTGTCCAGGCTGGTCTCTAACTCCTGGGCTCAAGTGATCCTCCCAAAATGCTGGAATTATAGGCATGAGCCACCATGCTCAGCTACATACTTCTTTTATAACCTTTATAATAGTTTCTAGGCATAGGTTCCATTACCTGAATTTCAGAGATGGGTTGACGGACCATGGCTATTAAGTGGTTAACCCTGTATTCAAACCTGTCTTTGAGTGACTTCAACGTCCTTGTATGCTCGATTTCATCTGTTGTATATTCAAAGGTTGTTTCTGTATTCTTATTTAGTCTTTCAAAATTTATATCAGAAACATATTTAGAATAAGATAAAGGAATAAAAGATCTTTAACCTTCATAAAATTATTTTTATTAAAAAATAAATATGCAAATCGGAAATTTATGTATCATGAGGGTGCACTGATCCAACATCTGAGGAAAGGTGACTCATCTCAAAGACTTGCTCTCTATGGACCAGATGAAATGGACAGTTGGGTGGAGACAAGGCTTAGAAGAAGACTAGATAATCCTGGGGGAGGGTGGAGGTGTGAGGAGGTGATGAGGGACAATCAGATTATACTACTTTTTTCTTCCTGATTCTTTTCTTTCTAGTCTTCTGCTGAAGCAACTAGAATCTTGTTCCTCATCTTTTCTTTATTTCTCTGTCTTTGTAAAAGAGTCGGAGCAGACACAACGGAGCCTTGTCAAGTGGCACCATCAGGAGAAACCTGCGCATAGGGAAGGCTTCAGATTCTCTCATGTCCCTGTCTGGATGACAGCCAGAGAATCACATCAGCTGGAATCTTCCCTTACTCTTTGTGAAACAAATGCTGTTAACTCCAGAAATACTTCTGTAAATATTTCTAGCAGAATTTGCCTAGCTTTGCTATTAAGAAAGCTACTGCTCACTGGCAGAGAAGACTTTAAAATGAATTTCGAATCAAAGTTTTCTCAGCTGGATATAGTCATAGTGAACCCAGGTCTGGGCAGAAGTCATACGATGTTCCCAAAATGAATTCTGATATGACATTTAACATAAAAAATTAAAACATTTTAAGACTCAATAAATTAATGCATAAAACACAAAATATAAATATAAATAATAAATAATGCCAATTATCTTAAGAATCTGTAGGAGTAAAAACTTTCAAAGCAGAGATCCTTTACTATAATTCATTGTTTATGTATATTTCTAAATTATTTTAATGTGCAATGCATATTAAGATCTAAACTTGGGTTCAAAGATCTGGTTTTCTCCCACCGCTTCCGCCTGCCATCCGGGCACACCACTTCCGCCTTTCCGGCCTGACTGCGTGTGGCACGCCCCTTGTGGCGGAAGTAGGGGCGGCGGTTGAGCTGGAGACCTGGGGCGCGGTGCAGTGTGGGAGGCAGGGCGCTGGAGTTAGAGGCCCTAGCTGAACCTTTGGGCACCGGGAGCCGGCGTATGAGGGGGACTGGCTTCTCCTGCTCTCTGCTTGCTCCCCGCAGCCCTCTGCTGCTGCTCACCGCCCGGCTGCCTCCCACCTAGCGCCGCTAGGGACATCTCAGCCTCACCAGTGCACCCCGTGGCTGCCACTACAGGAGGTGGTGCGGAGGTTCCAGTCTGGGACCTGGGGCTCCACTTCCTTGCCCTCTTCTACCGTCCCTGGTGTGGCTGTAGCTGACTCTAGAGACTCTGTAGCCACCCCCCTGAATGCAGTGTTGGTGGAAGATGAAGTGCATAATCTTCCCGTACCTGAGAGCCAGCCTTGTGAAGAAGGAGCAGATAAAGCCCCGGGCCTTACGTCATTGTACTTGGAGCATGACCTGCACGCCAGAACAGCAGCAGCCTAAGCATTTCCCATAACTCCTGGCAGACCAGCTGATTGCCATAATCAAAACAGTTAAATTATGCATGGCATCTGAAGCCTTCTTGCATAAAACCTTCTCTCCTGAAGCTAGCTGGCCTGAAGTACCTTAGCCTGAAGCCACCTTGCCTGAAACCACCTCACCTGAAGCTATGTCTGCAGAATTCACCTTGCCTGTAATCCTCTCTGTTACAACTCACTGAGTTGTTCTCCAATAGGGAAGTGATATCTTCTCCAAAAGTTGAGAGACAGTTTTCAAAAAGGAACTGTACAAGAGAAACCTATTACACAAAAGGACAAAAATGGGGTGTTCTTTTTACAGTTGGCATAGTTATAAATCATATTTCATATGAGTCTTGGAACTAAAAGAAGCATGACATGATTCTGAGAAAAATTCAGAGTTGCTATGTAAATATACAAATAGTTTTTGTAAGAAACAACCATAACACTTTCAAGAGTATTTGTAGCATAAATATTAAAATACTTATTAGACTAAAGTTATGATTTGTAACCCAGTTTAATAACTAAAGTTTTTTTTTATATCAATGGCTACATCTTTAAAAATGGTATAATTTTCACATAACCCAATAAGATGCTTAAGATGAATACATGTATCCTCGAATTAAAATGTATAAAGCACCCAATAGGCAAAAACGTGTGAAATTCACTTCTTTTTTTTTTTTTTGAGTTGGAGTCTCACTCTGTCGCCCAGACTGGAGTGCAGTGGCTGCTCCCGGCCACCGCAGCCTAGACCTGTTGGGCTCTGGCGATCCTTCCGCCTCAGCCTTCCGAGTAGCAGGAATTACAGGCGCGCGTTACCATGCCCGGCTGATTTTTTTAATTTATTGTAGAGACGAGGTCTCGCCAAGTTGGCCAGGTGGGTCTCGAACCCGCGGACTCAGGCAATCCACTCACCTCAGCCTCCCAAGTCGTGGGATTATAGGCTGAGCCACTGAGCCCAGCTGAAATTCACTTCTTAAGTGAAGTATTTTAAACTTGGGAAGCAGAGACTCTCTGTGGGTCTTTTGTGAAGAAAAGGTAGCTGCAAAGAAAATGGCTGCTGCTTTAACCGCGGTAAAGCCCAGTGCATTAGGGAGAGCACGGGGCAGTGGTAATCATGCGCATCTCTTCGGTCATAACTGACACTTCCCAGGTGGTTGGGATCATATGAAGACCCATGCACCACACGGATTGCCTTCCTCTGTCAATTGTAGCCAAAATTGGCATTCGTAGGGATACTGTAGCTCCGGTAGACTATTGTGGAGTCTTTTACTAAATTTACTCAAGTAGTAGAGATGAATAGTGGCAAGCATTTCTCGGAATGCCAGTTTTGGCTACAATTGACAGAGAAAGACAATCCGTGCGGTGCATGGGTCTTCATATGATCCCAACCACCTGGGAAGTGTCAGTTATGACCAAGGAGATGGGCATGATTACTACTGCCATTGTTAAGCTGAGGAAACTGTGGCTTGGAATCTTTGCCCACCGTTACACATCCCTCAATGAGGAGATTGAAAGTTGAATTTGGTTTCTCCAGCTCCAAAGCCCAGGTTCTTTTCTATCATATCACACTACTTTCTTATCTCAATATGGTTTAGACGATCTAGTATGTTAACTCCTAAATGGGAAAGAAGTGACTCACTGCTCCCAATTTCCAGCTTAACAACCTTCCTTCCCATTACCAGCTGCCCCTCCCAGAATAGGATAAATGTCTCTGCCACTCCAGAGAAGGGCAATTGATGTGTGCACCTTAAAAAATGGTTTCTCAGAGTTAACATTCTGGTTTTCATGTTGAAAGTGGGAATTCTGCTCCCCAGGGCATAACAAACGAGAGATCTCATTACCTGTTTTGTGAATTCATTTTCTATTTCAGAGCTGCAGGAAGTAGGTGGTCCAAGAATGCTTGGGGCAAAACAAACTGCCAAGTTGTAAGGCGTCATCAGATTGTATAAGGAATTCTGTTCAATGGTGTATAATACTCCAAACAGGTATCTCAATAGAACAGCATTTGTTTTTGGAATCTGGTCTAAAAGGCTATACAGTAAAATATACTTTTAAAGCAAGTAATTTTACTTAGCAAGTTGCAAATACAGAGAATGGAAACAACAGAGTACTTTTTATGTATACCACTTATACAACACAATAAATATACAAAGCAATGCAGAAATGTCTTAAAATATTTCCCTGAAACCACTGCAATGTGTTTTAGCCCAGGAAAATATTATTAATATCAAATAGAATATTAAAAATCCATGTAACTTTTTAGAATGTGTTCAATATGAAAGCTTATTGCTGAAATTAAACAATTACTTTTAAAGGGCTCACTTCATTTTTAATGTAGCAACACATGAATGCTGTCCCTTGACAGAGTGGAAATCATACCAATAGATCGGTCCTCCATTATTTTTCTTGGACCAATGGGTTTCATCTCCTATCAACGTCATATATTCAGAATGTGTGCAATGGTCAAGGATTCCATATTAATAAAGTGAAGAGAAATAATATAATTCAATGACAGTAAAAAAAATTTTTAAAAAGACCTGGTTTTGTTTCTTATCAACATTTTTGTAGAAGATAGGAATTGAGGTGAATTTGTCTATAATTTAAATTGAAGATAAAACCTGAGTAAATTATTTTTTGCCAATAAACAGCACAGCTCAATGAAGATCATGAAAACGTTGAAAAAATAAATAATTACTGAAGAAATAGGAGAAAAAGTTGGAATTCTTCTGCATCAGTGGTTCTCAAAGTGTGATTCTGGACCAGAAACATCCGCATTACCTGAGAACTTGCTACAAATGGAGATTTTTGTGCCCCGCCTCTGACTTACTCTATCAGAAACTTTGGGGTAGGGCCTAGCAATTTGTGCCTTAATAAGCCACCTGGACAATTCCAATGAACAATCAAGTGTGACAATCCCTGCTCTAGACCATTCAGAAGAATGTCTGATGGGCCATTATGATGATGTATGTTTAGCTTGGCTTGATAATTAGAATTTAAATCTATGGCTCATGAATTAGTTTCTCTCTCTACCCTCTAGAGAAGTTAACAACCGTTGGACAGTGTGGTGCAATGGAAATAATTCAAATTTTGGGAAGATCTAGTTTTCAATTTTGTATATGCAACTTTGTATATGCCAGTCACTATATCACAACAAATGGGAGCCATAGTTCCTAGTATATAAAATGGAGATAAGCCGGGCTCGGTGGCTCAGACTGTAATCCCACACTTTGGGAGGCTGAGGTGAGTGGATTGCCTGAGCCCGTGGATTCGAGACCCACCTGGGTAACTTGGTGAGACCACATCTCTACAATAAATCAAAAAATTAGCCGGGTGTGGTAGCGTGCGCCTGTAGTTCCAGATACTTGGAAGGCTGAGCAGAAGGATCGCCGGAGCCCAACAGGTTGACACTGCGGTGGCCGGGAGCGTGCCACTGCACTCCAGTCTGAGTGACAGTGAGAGTTCAACTCAAAAATAAAATAAATAAAATAAATAAAATGTATTTACCTATATGTTAAAATAGGGTTGAATTTAAACATCTTGCCCAAGTTCATTTTATTTCTTTATCTGGCAACATAATCACTTTGGCTTCCTGATCACCTCGTCACTTTATTTAGTCATTCATCTATATAGGAAATCAAGTGCTTACTCTGTGTTTGATACTACAATTTTCGAGGAGTACCAAGATGCACACAACACAGTTCCTCTTTTGGGAGCTGATGAGTTAGTAACTGGAGCAGATAAACTGGTTGTTATAAAGTGTATGCACTCTAGAACAGAGTGTCCTGTAAATGCCCAAGCCCCAAGAGTAGGAAGTCCTGACTTGTCCTGAGTCAGGGGAGGAAGTGACATCTGAAGTGCATCTTGATCTTTCACTTGGTGTTATAGAGTGAAAGAGGGCAGTCCCAGAATAGTAAATAGTGTGTGTAGAGACACAAAGGTGTAAACGATGACCATGGCACATTCAGGAAAGGAAAGTCTCTGGTTATGACTAAGACTAAATTGGTGTGTGTGTGTGTGTGTGTGTGTGTGTGTGTGTGTGTGTCCTCATACAGCAAGTGAGTGGTGGAAGGTGAACCTGGAAAGGCAACTCAAAGTTAAATGTGAAGGACCTTAGGATGCCTAGGGCTTCAGGAACCTCTAAAAGTTTTCATTTTGATCACATTTGTTTAATATGTATATGCAGCAACCTGAATCAGGGTATGGGTGTGTGGGCCCTGCTGATTAGCTAAGGGAGAAGAGAGAGGAATCACTTGGTAAATTTGTTTATGGTTCAAAAATAAGACCAATTAATTCTTTGATACTGTTGGAAATGGGCAAGATATTGTATTGTGTGATACTATTTTATTTCTATATAAATATAAAAAATATAAAATAGTACATATTTTGATATGTCTCTCATATATAGGAGATTATATGTTATATATAGAATATATATATATATGTATATATATATATATAAAACACTATGTATTCTCCTAGGGCAGATCGTAAGCC
This sequence comes from Tarsius wallacei, assembly GCA_963574415.1. Taxonomy (NCBI): domain Eukaryota; kingdom Metazoa; phylum Chordata; class Mammalia; order Primates; family Tarsiidae; genus Tarsius; species Tarsius wallacei. The sequence continues at coordinate 13,285 of CAUYQG010224838.1, read as the reverse complement.
TAAAAAAGGAAGGGTTAGGGAGTCTTTTATTGTTTATCATCTGCTATGCTTATATTAACTACTGATAATGAGAGTATCAGAGTAGCCTTGGTATGTGTTCAAGCTGAGTAGCCATGAGACAGACAGTATAAGAACTTATATTAAAAGACTGCAAGCACAGATTCACCTACAGGTTCAAATTCCCTCTGAATATGCTAGGCTATTATAGTAAGGAATGGCTCTCAGTGTACAAACCCAGGTGTACAAAGCGTATCAAATTTCTTAATTTCCTTGAAATCAAATTGCATCTGACTCAAACTCTCCAACTTGCTGGCAGGAAATTAAACCTCAGTCATTCCTGGAGTTCTTCTCCCCACAAACATACAAAAGGTCCAAAGGTTATCCAGTGCTAACCCACTGGGGAGACCCCTCTGGTTAGTGGTTCCTAGCCACTGTCTGCAGAGTGACTCAAGCCTCCAGGTGTTTGTCCCTTCAGGGCCCTTACCTCACTGTGTCCATACTACCTGAAGAACATAGGAAACATTTCTAAGACTTTAGATTTCACTGTTTGGGGTCTAACCTCTGTCAGTGTACCACAGGAAGCACATTTAGAGAGGTGTATCAGTCTGTTTTGCATTGCTATAAAGGAATACCTGAGGCTGGATAACTTATGAACAACAACAACAGAAGATTGATTTGGCTCACAATTTTGCAAATTGTCCAAGAAGCATGACATTGGCCTCTGCTTCTGGTAAGGCATCAGGAAACTTCCAATCATCACAGAAGGTGAAGGGTGAGTAGGTGTGTTATATAGTGAGAGCGGGAGCAAAAGAGAGACGAGAGGTGCCAGGCTCTGTTAACTAATAAAGTGAGAACTCACTTATTACCATGAGAATGGCACCAAACCATTTATGAGAGATCCACCCCCTTGACCCAAACGCCTCCCATTTTCCCCCATCTCCAACATCGAGTATCACATTTCAACATGAGATTTGGAGGGTTTCACAAACATCTAAATTGTATCAAGAGGCATCCAATACAAAGCTGGAGAATCAGAGAAGATCCATAAAGGATGTGCTCCTTCTGGCAAAGCATCCTGCTTCATATGTTATTTTCCCTTCTTTTTCTCTTGAAACTTCTAATCAACTAACTTTTTCTACTTTTCTCCTCTCCATCCTGTCAACACCTGATTTTGTCCCTTCTAGAGTGACCTGCTCATTCCTTTCCCTTGCTCTTCACCTTGCTAAATTTTTTCCTCAGAAATATAAAGAACACTGAAACTATGCAAACAATGCAATTACCAATGGTAAAAATGTTATGAAGACGTTAGAAAGTGGGATATATAAATAGCCCTCTAAATATATATATTTATATCATTATAAAAAATATATTTATATAATTATCTATCTAAATATATATATTTATATTCTCATAAATATATATATTTTTTACTGAGTGCATTACCTTTTTTCTTTTCTTTTTTTAACTTTTAAATTTTTTGTTTTATTTCATTTTATTTTTATTTTTTTATTTTTTGAGTTGGAGTCTCACTGTCACTCAACTGGAGTGCAGTGGCCGCTCCTGGCCACCGCAGCCTCGACCTGCTGGGCTCCGGCGATCCTTCCGCCTCAGCCTTCCAAGTAGCTGGAACTACAGGCGCGTGCTACCACGCCTGGCTAATTTTTTGATTTATTGTAGAGTTGAGGTCTCGCTTGCCCAGGCGAGTCTCGAACCCGCGGGCTCAGGCAATCCACTCACCTCAGCCTCCCAAACGCGCAGGATTACAGGCTGAGTCACCGAGCCCGGCACTTTTTTTTTTTTAAGGTGTCTCTATCTTTGGAAAATTTTTCATTTGTGTCCTAATTTTTTGTAAATATCTTTATGTTGATTTTCAACTTTCTTCTGAAGTTCAATGACCAATTATATCATCAACCTTTTGAATTCCATGTCTGGAATTTCAACAATTTTATTTTGGTTAGGATTCATTGCAGAAGAGTTGGTGTGGTCTTTTGGGGTGTCGGAGAACTGTTTTTTATATTGTCAGAATTATTTTTCTGTTTTCTTCTCATTTGAGTATATGATTCCTTTTTATTTGAGGTTGGTGGGGGGTTGATGTAGGCATTGTATGGTTCCTCTCTTTATGTTTAGACTTGATGTGGCAAGTTTCTAAATTGCCAGATGTGGCGGCCCTGAACTGTGTATCTGAATAGTTCACAGCATGCTGTGTCTCTAGTGGCTTGGAAAGTGTTATTAGGTGGTGCTTGGGAATCTGCTCTTTCCCAAAGCTGAGCTATTGTATCTGGTGGTGCCTGTGGGTAAAAGTTGAGCTATGATGTGGTGACTGTAAGGTTTCTCCTTGGTGAGTGCTGCTCTGAGGAAATGCACTGCCAGCCTAGACTGAGGGCGGGGTTCTGGGGATTTCCCAAGATTTTTGTCTGTTTTAAACCTTTTGGGGCATTGGAGGGGAAGAGGCACCTCAGAATTATACACTCTTAGCTGCCCCAATGGTGATTAGGAAGGAGTCCCAGGCCACTGGGGTAATGCTGTTGTTCAGAGCAAGCCCAGAAGATTTCTCAAAGGGAGTGAGAAATTGCTAGGAGAGTGTGTTCCACTCAGCTCCCAACTTGGCCTCAGGAAATCTGTGATCTGAATGTCTGCACTGCCAGTCTTAGGGACTCAGGTGTTCTCAGGCAACTGCCTAGCCAGGAAATGTCTTCAGCTGTGAAGTTTGCCCTTGGGTCCTGTTTTCTCCCAAGCGTGCTGGAAAGCAGCTGCTCCACCTTGCAAGGGTTGAATTCCTGGGAAATGGCGGCTGACACTGCTGAAGGCCTTTTTTTTTTTTCTGCACCACTTCACAGCAAAGCATGGCTGTGGAAGACAGTTTCTTCTGAGAGGCTGGTGTCCCACAAGGCCCAGAGAACCCAACAAGTTCATAGCAGGAACACAGAACTCCCAAATTCCCATCATTCACCTTCCCCACTGTTTCCAGAGGCGGTGGTTGACGATGGTGGTGCCGGCAAGAGTCTGGCCAGTTCCAGTCATGTCAGTGGATGTTTTTCTTCTTCTTTGCTTTAGTGGTTATTATCACTCCTTTGGAGATATGTTGGGCATGCTGCTGGATCTGTTTCTCTCTGGGTGCTGAGTAAACTCTTAGTTTAATGTGCAGGAGAAACTCAGGCTAGCTGTCTCATGTTGGCCATCTTAATCGCTAATCTAAAGTTATTTATTTTGTACTAATGACAAAGCATGACACTGCATGTGAAACTCATTAGTGAACTTTATGGTAGTATTCTATCTAACTTTTAACTTCCAAAAGAACAAGGAAGATTTCTTCTCTTTAGTATTTTTTTTTTTTACTATATCTTTGAGTTATTTTCTTATGGATTGTTCTAAAGTTTACCACATATACATCTTAACTTATCAGAATCAACAGTCTATACAATTCAGGTGTTACTTTTTAATTAGTCTATTGTAGTATTTTGATCTTTCTAAAAATTTAACCTTTGTTAGCCAATTTGTTGGGTTTTTCTTTTTGGTTGTTTTGTTTTCTTGAGGTCTGTAGTAATATTCCCTCTTTCATTCCTGATAAGCAATTACTATGGAATCCTTGTTAGATGGTAAATTTAAGTTAAGATTTATTCTTTTTTTCTGGAAAAGAATTAAAAAACACAAGCTATAATTATAGAATGATGCATAAAACATAAATAAAGACACTGGCTAGAATACTCTTAAGATTGAGAGTTAAGCATTAGTTGGTTGGACCATGTGAGAAAGAAAAATACTCTTCAATGAATTGCTACTAAATAACTGGAGAATAACTATAATTTACTATAAAGTTGAAGGCAGGTAAAGAAAAATGGTTAGAGAGAGAGAGACAGAGAGACAGAGAGAGACACAGAGACATATTTTCTAAAATCACTATACATGTAACATTCATACCATCCTGACTAAATATTTTGTTCAGTGAAGAAGTTGCTGGTGGTGGTTATATGTATTTGTGTGTAGCTCTGATGTGCTTATTTTAGGGGTGCAAACCAGGTCTATAGTTGGAATATTATATGAATATGCCAAAAAATACAAAATAAAGGTAATAGAGCAGATAGAAAAAGCATAATTTTAATTACACAAAACAAAGTTTCGAATTATTAGGAATTTTCTCAGCAAAAGTTACCAATTTTATTTGAGATACAAAGGATATTTTTGGAAGATAAAGGTTGTTAAGAACAGTATGAGCTTAAACCTATTTGTGAACTGCAATAAGAAACAGTTGGAAACATTTAGTTTAAACTGAAATTTAATTTATACATTTATAATTAGTTAAATCAGTATGTGGCATATTAGCTTTAGCTGCATGATGCAGCTAAAGCCTGATGAAAAACCTTATTATGAATAAGGGTTTGGGAAGTTATACCATAAATTGAGGAATGAAGATCTATTACAGATTTTTTTAGTATCCTCTCATTTCTAAAATCCAATTGATTATTAAAATGTATACTTAGCTCTCATAAACAATTTTAATGCTATACACAACTTTACAAATGGAAATAAAATGTCATTACAGGGTCACATTTGCTTTAAATCAAGTAGTAGTTGCTTCCATACACAAAAATAAAACTAAAACTTGGTCATCCTCTAAGCACTAGAGATTCTATCAAATATATTTTAAATTGTATTGTGTAGTTGTTTTTTAAAATCTAAGAACATGACATAATAGAATTGAGTACTAAAAGGTGAAAATTATATATATATGAGGAGAGCAAATGGAACATAGTATTTTCTATGGCATTAAGTCAGTCATTTAATTGAGACAATTAAATCAATGAAAGAGGAAAGATTAAATGATACAGAGATAAAAGTATAGCATCTGCAATCCGTTTGATCCGGATTAAGTAAACTTTAATTTCTACATCTGTAAAGTAGTATAATGATATCTAACTAACAAGCACATTATGAATATTAAATTGGATAATATTTAAGTCATTGGCACCAAATATTCAGTACTTGAGAGATATCAACTAGAATGTCTTGATATTCTAGTTTCTCTTCTAATAATGATGATGATAATAATACAATACATCTTAACATTTACTGAGTACTACTCCACATCTTGTACTACTATCACTGTGTGTTGTGTACATGACTGGTAGTATATGGCAGGCATAGGTGAAAAGTGATTCTTACACATCACCCTAATATCCCCACTTTATATGTGAGAAAATGTAAGCACAAAAATATTAAGTAAATCACCTAAGATTATAGGACTAGTAAGAAATGAAGCCAAAATAAAAAGTCCAGCACATTGGCACTAAAGTATTCATTTTAGCCTCTCTTTGAGGGGCACAAGACAGGGCAATGCTTTAAACAGTCATTGTTCCAGAAATACAAATTTAGAAAACAGCAATAATATACTGATGTATTATTACATATCACATATATAACTCAATAAAAAATATAATTTGTGAAATTGATTGAAATTAATTCAGAGTTGTACCCTTGTTCCTCTAAAGAGATCAATTGCAACATTTAATGTCGTTTAGCAAGTATATCAGCAGATGGAATGACACTGCATGCTTAATATAGCTGGTATGTGCTCTACAGTTGAGGCAATGTATGATATCAGTCTACATATTTTATCCATAAATGAAAAATAGATATATGTATATGTCAGGTACTAAAAAGAAAACCACCTGATATCCTGCTTTATGACATAAAACACAACAATAATATTAACTGGTATAAATAGAACACCTATGATTTGTCAGTCATATTACTGTGTACTTGACAAACTAATCTATACCTTCCTCTTCACACAGAATTTGAAACTTTTGAGGAACTGATGGTCTTTAACCCTACTCTCTTCCGCTCTAGGTTGCTGCTACCTGCTGTTCTCCAACTTACTTTCTCATTTCTGACTTTTAATTTACCTTTGACATTAATTTTTATTATGATATCTTCAATGACCTCAAGGTTAGAATATCCATACCTGAGTTTCTGGCTTTTTGCTCTCAATGTAATGATTTTCACTTCTAATCTACTCAAACCATCTACTCTCACTGTTTACTCATTAAATTATCATTATATGGAAGTTTTTCACCTATGGATTCAATTCATACTTTCTACCACATCTCACTATCTCACATCATAATCTTTTAACTTTCTGTCATTCCCAACACCTATTCAGCTATTCTCTCGATCTATTCTTCAAACACAATGAGAAACTACTCTCCTGTTTGCAAAATAAACAGACAAAAAGTTGTTTTGTAATCTTTAAAAAAAATCATATGTACCACATTTTAACTAAAACATTTTCTGACTTTTATGTTAGGCAATATTCTAAGTGATCCAGGGTGTTTGTTGGTTTTTGTTTTAAAATTCACTCCTCATTAAATAAACAGATCTGCCCAAAAGCAAGAGAAATGAGATTCTTTGCCAACATTGCAGTGCACCTGGTTACCATTAGACTCTACCCAATGTATGTTAGATTAAATGGTTAGTAGATGTGAATTTACATCACTATCTCAGCATTGTACCAAAATGAAAAGAGTTGGCGCTATAGGTTGCCTTAGCAGAAGATGCTTGACAGGAGTTCTTTGTTTGATGAATCTTTTATTGTGTGCAGAGAATGGGAGCCAATTTTGTGCATCCTGGATTCTTTGGCCCACGCCACAACAGTAACAAGTTGTGCCTGTGCCTAGCCTCTTTTCCATTGTTGTGGGGTGGTGTACCGCCAAATCAAGAACAAAGTAGTTGCTCCTGCTTCCTTAGATTAGCTGTTGACCATTACATTTAGCCTCCTAAGAAAAAGAGTGCTCCTTATTTGGCCCATGGCTTATCACCTCCCCCAGTACTTATACCTTACAATGAGGCTCTGTGGGTCTGCCATTTTCTCTTCATCTTTTTAATGAAAAATTGTTATAAATCAGCAGCTTTTCTACTCTGTTGCATTTTACAGCTAGGGGATTCTGGCATATAGATGAACACTTTTCCAGGTTTTAGGGTCACTTAGAATTCTCTTTAATACTTATGTTTTAGTTACTCATTTCAGTAGTGATCACTGGGTAGAGAAGAGTGAATTTCTTTACACTTAATGCCATATATATAAGTCTCTTAAATATTTTGGAGATACTTTACAATTATCTGCAAAGTAAACTTTACAATTATTTTTAATAATTATAATTATTTTTACTTTTAATTGTTCAAGAAAAATCTTGAATTAATCTAGTATTAAGTTTAATTAACCAAAACTTTTAGTATGGTAATATGCATGTTGAAACAAAAATTAGATTACAATACTTGTTTAATAAATAAACATTTTTTCGAATCAAGTGTCATTCATTCAGGGATTATTTTTCTAACAGCATTTTATTTCTAAAATCTTCAAGTTGAACTTAGTCTGATAAAAACTGACATAAAATTTTTGTAGCAATAATACTTAAAAATTTTTTTAAAATGTATTTGTTTTTTAAATTAACAGATAAAATTATATGTATTCATTGTATACAACATGATACCTTGAAGCACATATAAATCATGGACTAGTTAACTCTAGCTAGTTAACATATGCATTGTCTCACATAGTTATTATTTTGTGGTGAGAACACTTAACATCCACTCTCCTAGCATTTCTCAAGAATAACACATATTGTCATTAACTATAGCCATGATGTACATTAGTTCTTTTGAATTTCTTCCTCCTATGTAACTGCAATTTTGTATTCTTTGACCAGCACCTCTTCACCCCCACCCCACAACCTTCCCAGTCTCTGGTAACCACCATTCTACTCTCTATTTCTTTAGATCAACATTTTTAGATTACACATATAAGTGAATTCATGAGGCATGTCTTGTTGCCCCAGGTTTATTTCATTTCATATAATGTCCATAATTTTTCAAGTGCATGTATGCACATACACACATATACAATAACAATTAAACTGAGGAAATTGGAATAAAATGTGGATTTTATTAATGTCAAAATCCTAGTGTGATATGTCACTACAGTTTTGCAATTTTTTTCTATCATTGGAAGAGATTGGGTAAAGGATACACAAGATGTCTCTGTGTAACTCTATGTGACTCTGCAATTATCTCAAAATAAAAAGTTTAATTAATTTCTTTGAAATTAATAATATCTTTTCAAATGTGAAAAATGAATAACACTCATCTAAATTCTAATTTTATTATAAAAAAGTAATATATTGAATGATTTTATAGAAGTGCTCATCTTTTATGCCATCTATTTAATATTACTTTTGACCTAAGTACTTAACTTCCTAAGATTATTTTCCTTAAAATGATTAAGCAAATATTTTCTATATTTATCAACACAGTCATAAACAAATTTCTGTTTATATATGTGAAGACATAGATAATCTGAAAATACTGAGATTCAGTTTTGTGAATCATAGTCTCATTAGATGTGGCATAGTTTGCGTGACATATTTTCTCTATTGAGCTCATATGTCAATATCTACCCATAAAATTAAATGGCATTGATTATTGATTGCACTGATATTTCAATCTAAGACATTCTTTCTTTCTCTCTCTCTCCCCCCCTCCCTCCCTCCCTCCCTCCCTCCCTCTCTCTCGCTCTCTCTCTCTTTCTAGTCAGATTTCATTCTGTGGTCCAGGCCAGGGTGCAGTGGCACAATCTGGGCTCAGGTGATCCTTCTACTTCAACCTCTCAAGTAGCTAGGACTACAGGCATGCACTGCTGTGCCTGGATAATTTTTTAATTTATTGTAAAGATGAGGTCTCTTCTTGTTGTTTGGGCTGGTCTCAAATTCCTGGGAGCAGGTAAACCTCTCTCCTAGGCCCCCCCAAAGTGCTGGGATTACAGGCGTGAGCCACCTCACCTGACTTAGTTATTATTTCTATTCTCAGCAGTAACCGTTATGGATTTCTCACATAATCTATGCTAGGATTATATGAATCTTTATATTTGTATATTGAATGAGGGACTTAAATCAATGAATGAGACAAGATATCTTAAACACGAACAATATGCATAACTTTAATGTCTCTATTTGTGTTTGCTTGCAAATAGATAAATTATAAATATATTGAATATTTTGCCAAACTTATGTCAAATTAGATGTATTCTATTAGTGTTGTTTGTCATGTGATCTGCCAGCACCTTTACAGAAAAGGATTGTCAAAATAAAATCTAATAATGTAAAGAGTATGATAAATCATCTGTGCAGAGGTAGAGAAAACACAAAGGTATTGCAGGAATTTTGGGCTAGTAACAGTGAAGTTATGCTACTAAACTTAAGCCTGAAAAGACAAGGGAGGGAGTCATGGGGTGTACTGAGGAGGCCCCCCTCCCCCTCCAGAAACACAGCCAGTCAAGGGCGATCTGCAGGGAAGGTGCCAGAGGTGTATGTGCCTTAACTCTCTCCTCACTATTGACATTTCTTCATGGTGATTTCCTTTGGCTAAATCCAATAGGAAACCAGAGGGCAAAAGAGCAAGCTGATTTAATCAGTATAGGTCAGTTTCCTGGGCAGAGTTGGATGAGAAAGAAAAAGACTTAATCTTGAGGGGTAAACGAAAGATAAACAGCATATCATTTTTTTTATTTGATATAAGAAAATAGCAATATTCTTACTCTTTTGAAATCTAAAGCTATTTGATAATGACTGTTTTAAACTTATGTGAAATATAGCAAAATAAAATTAAACTAAGGCTGTATTAATCAGGGCTGGACAAATGTGATTTTGTTAAACTCGTTGCACCCACTCTTCCTATTCTCACTTTCCTCCCAACAACAAAAATAACATAGTCATTCTAATGTGCTAGGAATTCATTCAGTATGCTATAAAACATTCCTAATTCATTAATTTGGTAGATTATTTTGTCCACCTTCTATGTGCCTGGAATTACATTATATTAGGCATATAAAGATGAATAAGTCAAGGTTTCCAGGTCTATATATCTCAACTATAGCAGTATCTCTTATTCTCTCTCTTCAGGTTTTTGATGTCACCCTCAACCCCATCCATGACAGTTAATCTGTTTATATAAGTGTACTGGTTTGCATGCTTAATTCTTACATTGTATTTTTTTCTTTTATTTTTAGTTTACACATAATAATTGCACATATTTATGGGACACAGACTGATATTTCAACACATGTATACAAAGTGCAATGATCAAATCAGGGCAATTAAATTAGCATGCTCAACTACTTAAGCGTTTTTCATTTATTTTTGTTGTGAACATTCAAGATCTTCTCTTCTGCCTACATTGCCTTTTTAATCTACTTCCTTTCCAAAAGAGGTTTGTAGTAAGTACTCTCCTCTTGGATGTTTCTGAAAGTTGAACCGAGTCATAGTGGAAACAAATTATGTAGTAGAGCAATGGATTCCAGGTAAAGATGAGTATGTTGTCTTTTGAATCTAAAAGGAAAAAAGAGGCATAATTCCTGAATTTTGTTGATTTGTCAGTATAAACTTCTCTCAGTCCTCCTTTTCACTTTTCTGACCTTTCCTTTTTTAGGCTGTGGTCACTGATTATGGTTCTTTTATTACTGCTAACTTTTCTCTATGTTTGTTCTAATTATTTCTGTTATTTTGATATCATTTTGTTATATTTTTTAATGAAAATATATCACACTTTGTTCAAATACCTATATACAGTAGTCCCTATTAAAAACAACATTGTGAAAATAAAAATTAAAAAAAAACAGACTAATGGATATAATGACATTTCTAGAGAGTAGCAATTAGGTGGGTGTTTTGGCTCCTACTTTTATGGTTCTGTCCCTTCAGTGAAAAGGAAATGGAAAAGCAGTAGAAACTGAGATAGTTTATCTTTTTAGTGTTCCCATTGTAATCTGTACATATTTCTTCTGGTAGTACTTTTTCTTTTTCATGGGTGTTTGTATTTTTCTTACACTCTCTTCACCTACAACTTATATCAGCTTATTCTTTTAGCTAAGTAAGTTTTCTTCTTAGAGATGAGAATTATCTTTTTATCTTTATGGCTTTCATAGAACCTTGAAATTGGTAAGCTCTGACTAAATATTAACTGAATAATTATATTTGTGAGAAAGTTTCTAGAGCATTCAGAAAATTATTAATTCTGCCTCACCATCACTATTTATAGAGAAATTATGTGCATCGTTTATATATTCCAGTTACTTTGTTGAAAAATTAGCTGAGGTTAGGAAAAGCATGAATAATTTAGTTTCAATTATTCTAGTATATTCTGCCTTTTCAAGAAAGCAAATGTAAGAGAATATAACAGAAACAAAGCTAACCTCATTGGGAATTTTGTATTGATTCTTTCTTTTGTGTAAGATTATTAACATGACTGTTTTATGGAGTTTATTTACAATTAAATCTGGTCATAGAAAAAGTAATAATTTAAACACAAAATTTTAGAGCTTTTGTTCTAATTGTAAAAGCATAATGAAAGTCATAAATCAGTAGTTAGCTAGCTATGAGATACTTTTATTTCCCGTTAGCACTTTTTAAGCATTTTGTTTCTCCTGCTTAAATCAATAAAACCCAATTTTAAAATATTCATAGAATATTTAAAATAGTCATAGAATTTTCCTTTCAGAGGTATCTCCAGCTTACTTTTAAGAAATATAGTGATAGAGAAAATAAATATATGGTCATCAGCTTAAGGAACACAGTTCTTGAAGTAAAGCAAATAACTTATTTGTATGTATAATTTTCCTATAGTTGAATCTTGGAGAAATCACAAGACTGTTAGGCTAAAAATGGGTATATACGCAAAAAATGATGCATTACTTTAGGTTGAATTATCTATATAATTGTTGAATATATTAGATTTTCTTTGAATTCATATGTTAGTTCCCCGATATTGAAAAATGAATAATACATTAACTCAGTAAAAATATGAGAAGTGTATATATAATATATTAAAGGATAAAGAAAAACAAAAACAAATTGATTTTTGCAGTCTTAAAAATAGAAGCAAAGGCAAGCCACAGGGTGGAGGAAAATATCAAAACTCTTACTCAGAATAATGTATACAAATACGTCTATGCATCTATAAGAAAAGACAAAATTGGCATGTAATTTAAGAATTGGGTAAATGACTTTAATAGACAATTTAAGGAAGAGAACATTCAAATGAACAATATGCATTCCCCAAAATGTTAAACTTCATTATGAATGTAAGAAATACAACTTAAAACTATAATGAGGTAAAGCTACTATTTACATATTTTTTTATATATTGTATCTTCAATGTGTAGAGAAACATTGATGTATATAAGTAAAACTAATTCAGGTATCCACTTTAAATATGTGGACATTGACATTTCAGTATGACAGAACTCTGCCTCAGAATAAAAAGAAAAATGCAAACAGAAGGGCTTAGGTCATTGGAGAATTAAAAAATGTACTGCAGATCTGGGACTCTCATTTTAAGCTGTTCTTTAAAATAACTTTGGGGGGGTAAGTAATATATATAAAAAATTCACTTATTCATATATTCTTCTGAGCCTCGTTTGCAAACAAAAATTTTACTTTCAAATTTAAGGAAATGTAAATTAGGTAAATTTGGGGCACAGAATTAGAGAAAATAGAATGATAGTTTAGCAGCAGAATCCCTTTAACTAGAAATTAGGAAGGGAAGAAGGGAGAAAGAAAGAGAAAAGAGAGAAGTGATGGCAGGGAATTTGAGAAGGAGAGGAGGAGGAAAAGAGAGAGGGAAGGAGGGATGAAGGAAAAATCAGAATCAATAAATTCAATTAATTCTTTCTACCTTGAAAAATCTGTTAATGATTGCTTTGAGTTTGGATTGAATGCCTTTAATAAAAATAGCTTGAGCCGGGCTCGGTGGCTCAGCCTGTAATCCCGCGCCTTTGGGAGGCTGAGGTGAATGGATTGCCTGAGCCCGCGGGTTCGAGACCTGCCTGGGCAAGCAAGACCTCATCTCTACAATAAATAAAAAAAAAAATTAGCCGGGCATGGTAGCGCGTGCCTGTAGTTCCAGCTACTTGGAAGGCTGAGGCGGAAGGATCGCCGGAGCCCAGCAGGTCGAGGCTGCGGTGGCTGGAAACGGCCACTGCACTCCAGTCTGGGCGACAGAGTGAGACTACAACTCAAAAACAAACAAACAAAAAATAACTTGGACACAAAATCCAATATACTTATTATATGTTTGCTTGAAGCATTTTATATTATAAGTAATTGATTCTTATTTAAATATTAATGTGTCAATTATATACTATCCATATGAATTCTAAATAAATTATATTTTTTAATGTAAGATTTCAAAATTAAAAATTTATCTATATGCTATTAAAGAAAAATAGGTTAAATTG
>CAUYQG010224833.1:0-63127 GCA_963574415.1 Tarsius wallacei | reverse complement strand
CGAACTCTCTCCCCCCCCCCCCCCCCCAGAAAACAAGTATTGGGCCGGGCGCGGTGGCTCAAGCCTGTAATCCCAGCACTTTGGGTGTTCAAGGTGAGGGGATTGCCCAAGCCCACGGGTTCGAGAACAGCATGGGCAACTTGGCGAGCCCTCATCTCTACAATAAATCCCAAAATTAGCCAGGCCTGGTAGCCCGTGCCTGTAGTTCTAGCTACTTGGAAGGCTGAGGCAGAAGGATCGCTGGAGTCCAGCAGGTCAACGTTGGAGTGGCTGTGAGCCTGCCACTGTGCTCCAGCCCAGGCGATGGAGTAAGACTCCAACTAAAATAAAAAAAAAAAAAAAGAAAAAAATCTTTGTATAAGTGGTTCTGCATCGTTCAAACCTGCGTTGTACTTGAGTATCTGCTGCCTGCCAATCTCTTTCTTTTATTAATCATCATCTGGCTTTATTTTCACAACCACTTTGTCAAAGGGGTTTTGCCATCTTAATTTTTTTTTTTTGAGTCAGAGTCTCACTCTCTTACCCAGGCTGGGCACAATCACAGCTACCACAGCCTTCACCTGTTGGGCTCAGGCGATCCTTCCATCTCCCCCTCTTGAGTAGCTGGAACTACAGGCACATGCCACCACGCTTGGCTAATTTTTTGATTCATTGTAGAGACGAGGCCTCACCAAGTTGCCAGGCTTGTCTCAAATCCCTGGGCTCAGGCAATCCTCTTGCCTCGGTCTCCCAAAGTGCTGGGTTTACAGGCATGAGCCACCACTCCCGGCTGCCATCTTTGTTTTAAGGGTGAAGCGACGAGACTCAGAGGCTTGTCTTGCCTGACCCAGGACTTCCTCTTCAGCTCAGTATTACCTCCCTTGACGCTGGACCCAGGTCCTGAGGTTCCATCACCCTAATGGAGCTAAAGTAAGATGACCCCTTGAAAACACCATTGAGTGTTCCCAGGGGAGAGAAAACCAATAGGTGTGGTGACAGTAAGAAAACATTTGGTTGGCAATCACAGCTTGTCATCTAGGAGTGAGCTCACACCAGGAGGAGGAAATCCAGCAGAGCTTCCTGTGCTGCTTCCCGGGTGGTCTGCTCCTTGCACGCCCTGCCTGCTGGTCTGTCCACTTAATTCACAAATACCTACCATCACAAGGCGTCGCAGGGTGCATGGAGGGGGAAGGAAAGAGCAACCGCTGGTCACCCACAGCTGGCCTCCCTTGGCCCCTCCCCCCGGGGCCCTGAGGTTCCCAAGGGCAGGGGTGAGTCTGATTAAGAACCATCCGTCAGGACATGCCCACCAGCTGCCGGGTGACCTCGGAGGCTGTTCAATGTCCAGTAACACAATGTCAGTCGCAACCTTTGCCCTGTCCACACCGTTGGAGGATGGAGCTTATTCCAAAGAGGAAAACGTCTCTAAAATAGAAGCTAGCCTACTCAGCCGGCCCCCTGGCTCTTCCTGCAACTTCAAGGTTCTTGCTGGAAGCCTGGAGAGGGGTGTTTTCCTTCTGCAGTCAGGCCAAGAAAGGGGCCTGGTGGGCAATTTATCAAATGGAACACACTGCGGGGACCAATTGTTGTCTTGGAGTCCATAAAAACATTTTGATTTCCAAGGAAATGTCTCAGAGAACCCCTTGCCCCTTTTATGAAGTGGGGAGGGCCCCCTTATATTCATTCTTCAGTCCCTGTCTCTTATACAGAGGGGCAGTGTGTACTCTTGGGAGTCTACAGCTCCGTGGTCCAGTATGGTACCCACTGGCCACATATAGCTGTGTAGATTCAAATTTATATTAAAGTGGAATAAAATTAAACATTTAGTTTTGTTTTTCAGCAGCACCGGCCACATGTCAAGTGCTTTGTATCTGGATGTGGCCGATATGGGACACTTTCATCACCACACAAAGTTCTTTTGGACAGTACTGGCCTAAGAGCAGTGATTCTCCACCCTGGCTGCACATTAGAATCACCTAGAAGCTTATGAAAAGTACTGATGCCTGGCTGGGCTCACCTCCAGAACCCTAAAACAATGGGTCTGGTGGGGAGGGTCTGGCATTGGGGCTTTTCAAAAGTTCTCCTAAGTGATCTTTCTTTTCTCCCATTTTATTGTTTTTGAGTTAGAGTCTCACTTTGTCACCCAGGCTGGAGTGTAGTGGCGTATCATGACTCACTGCAGCCTCAACCTCCCTAGGCTCGGGTAATCTTCCCGCCTCAGCCTCCCAAGTGGCTGAGACTACAGGTGTGTACCACCACTCCTGCCTAATTTTTAAAAAAGTTGAGACCCAGGTTGATCTCGAACTCCTGGGCTCAAGGGATCTCCCACCTCAGCCTCCCAGAGTGCTGAGATTGTGGGCATGAACCACTGTGCCCTGTCTCCCATTCTAATTTTAAATTCAGGGGGATACGCATACATGTTTGTTACAGGGACATATTGTACAGTGGTGGGGATTGGTCCATTCCCTGGATAGTGACCATTGTGCCCAGTAGGTAAATTCTGAACCCTAATCCTCCTCCCCACCTTCCCCAATCATTGGTGTCTCCACCCTAAATGATTATAGTGCCTACCTAGCACTGATCCACCAAGTTCCAAACTTATGTCATTATAGGAATAAGGAACACGGGAGCCTTCTCAAACAGAACAACAACAAAGCAACAAAACAAAACAAAACAAAACAGATTCTTAGGAAATTTTCCTAAGGATTCTGATTCAGTAGTTCTGGGGACATGTCTCAAGAACTTGTTTTTGTTAAGTATGTCAAGTAATTATTACGATCAAGGAAGTTTGGGAAAAATTGATGTAGCCTAGAGACAGGCACATCCAGATATATCTGTTTAGGTTGGACATTGTGTTGGGGCTGTGACTGCAGGCCCTTGTGGATACAACAGTCCAGGTGAGTTTTTTCTGTGCTTACGTCACAGGTAAGGAAAGTGGAAGTTCAAGAAAGATGAAGTCCTTGCCCCCAAGCCACTCAATCAACCAGTAAGTGATGGGTTGATCTTTGGACCTGGTTTTGACAGAGTAGGCAGGTTAGACTAGGAAAACTTTAGGGCTATAAGAAATTTCCAGGCTCATTGATGTCTGCAGCAGCTGGTGCAGAACCATGCATACAAGCAGGAAGACTAGCTCTAGGAAACTTCACACCTACCTAACTGTTAGACTCTTATCAGATACACCTATATCATCATAGCCCATGTATCCAGGATGCTTGTGGTTGAGAGCTGACCACCAAGGCAGGAACTAGCTTAGAGACTCCCAAAGCATGCACATCAATAGCTAAGGTTGACCTAAGATAACCATAAACCTTCACTGCGATACCATTAACATAAAATTACCCTAGGGGAGCCTCCCACTCCCATCACATACCTGACACCAGGATAGTACCGGTATCACCCTACAAGGCCCGAAAATGGCCCGCCTAAGTGAGGGAGGCGTAATAGAGACCCAGTTCTAAGACCATCCATTTCTAGGAAAAACTTACCTCCAAATCCACTCCTCAACACCCATAAGAATAAAAGTTAAGGCTTAACAATAGTTAGGGGCAGAAGCAGCATCTTTTTGAAGGCTGTTTCTGTCTGCTCTTTTCTCTCGAGAGCATACTATCCTTTGCTGAGTAAAGCACTTACTTATCATGCTTCTCTATGTGTCTGTGACTTCGTTCCAAATGTGAGCACAAGAACTCGAAGGTGACCCTTCTCACATCAAAGGAGCACCCTTTTTCCCAGTAACAGTCTGAATAGTTTAAAAAAGAAGGCTCTGGAATCATTTTAGGGTTCAAATCACACCCCTGAATGTGTGACCCTGGGTAAGTCACTAAACCTCTCAAAACTGGTCTCCTTTGTAAAGTGGGGCATCATAACAGAATCCTACCTCCTAGGGAGGTGGTAGTGACTGACTGAGATGATGTAGGGGAGAGGGCTTTGTTTGGCCATGCAGGCATCAGGTAAGTGTCCAGAGAACTTAGCTCTGGTGGTAACAAAGAGAATGCCACTGCAGACAGATCTGTTTTTCCCATCATGTCTTTATTCCAAGAGATTCTTTTGTCTGTCTTGCTGCTTTGTTTTGTTTTTGTTTTTGTCATAGTCTTACTCTGTCACTCAGACTGGAGTACAGTGACGCAATCATGACTCACTGCAGCCTCGATCTCCAGGGCCCAGGCAATCCTTCTACCTCAGCCTTCTGAGTAGTTGGGACTACAGGCAAGCGCCACCATGCCTGATTTCTTTTCTTTTCTTTTTTTTTTTTTATGTTGCCCAGGATGGTCTCAAACTCCTGGGTTCAAGCGATCCTCCTACTTCAGCCTCCCAAAGTGCTGTGATTACAGGTGTGAGCCACTGTGCCCAGCCTGTCTCTCTGTTTTCTTCTGTGGTAGGGAGGTGCTGGTTCTGCTCTCTCACAGGGTATGGCTCTAGCTGCCGGGTGTGGGAATCAGGAGGGTTTCTTCTGTTGACCAGGTAGACCCAGTTTGCCTCTTCACCCCCAGGTTTGCTATGCTGCAGGATTGCAAACACACCTTCTTCAGAACAATAAAGGCAGTGATAGAAATGACAGCAATGACACTTTGTAACAAAGTAGCAGTGACCATTTATTTACTGAGGGTTGAATGCCAGGCACTGTGCTAAGTGCTTTATGTATCAATGTGTTTAATCCTTTAGGCAAACCTATGAGACAAGTGTTGCATGTTTCATTTTATCAGGCACTTTCATGCATGTGGAATAATTGGACTCATATGATACACCCTGTGTAGTGGGGGGTGGTAATCCCCAAATCCCAGATTAAGAAAATGAGGAAGATGTATCAGGATTATCCAGCTAAGAATAACCAAGTAGGACGTTGAAGAAGCCATGGTCTTTTGGCTGCTACATTTTTGTTCTGTCCGACATGACATCACTCAAGAGAAATCCAACTTGTTCATTTCCAGTTTTTGGTTATCTTTATCCTTCTTTTGCCTGGTCCCATGAATGATGAGGAACTGACTGTCTCTCTCCTTCAGGGGTGGAAGTGCTTGGATTTGGTTAAGGCCTGAGCAAACACAAGGTGGGCGTTATCTCACAACTGCATCTTGGTCTTAGTTCTTTCCCAGGGACGAGGGAGGATCCTGTGGCCTCTAGATTCCCTTTAGGGAACCACTGGCTCCTGGGAAGGCTTTTCCCCCTTAGTTCACTGCAGTCCTCTACTTAGAACGAAAACTAGTTCATGGGCATGGTACAAGAGAATGAATGTGGGAATCAGGCAGAATCGTACTGGAATTCCTGTTCTGTTTTTCTCTTGCTGTGTGATCTTGGGCACATCAGTCAACCTCTCTGAGTCCCAGAATGCTCTACTGTAAAATAGAGGAAAATAATAACATTTATCTTAAGTGTTGTCAGGGTTGAATCAGTCAATGGCCATCAATGCCAAAGACACACAAAGGCATTCAAATGGGAACTCTTGCCATCTGTGGTCACAGTCATCAGCCAGCCAAACAGAGAAGTGGAGGGAGGAAGGGGGAGCTATCATGTTCCACCTGGAGTCACCCCAGGGCCCTTTCTCTCAGTGTTGATTGGGGACAGAGGAAAAGGGAGGTTGGTCCTGGAGAAAGGACAGAGGCCCTTTAATGAGCTCAGGAAGGCCCATCTCCTGACAATAACAGCCCTGGACTCTGCAATAACATCCTGCCAGAGGCAGCCGCGACAGGATATATGATGGGGGTGGGAGCGTGTGGCAGCCCCACGGCCAGCCTGCCCGCCTGCCGGCCCCTTAGCCTCAAGGAGGCTCAGGAAGTACCGCCAGGGATCAGAAGGAGATGAAGACTTCCCCCTCCACGTGTATCCTGGGCTGATACAGAGACTGGAACATCAGCTCTCTTAGACAGATGCTCCCGGGGGGCCAGCTGTTAGAGCCTTCTCCACAGCTGGCCCCATGCTCCTGCCCCATCCCTGCCCCTGCCTTGGCTGAAGCTGCCTGCTGGGTCCACACTCAGTGGCTCTGAGTCAAGGCGCAGGACATGTGAAGGGGAGTGGTCCCCACCTTCCAACCGAGAACTCCCCAATATTTGTTGACTGTTAATGACAGAGCCTGGGTGTAGAAATTCAAGGAGAATGAAGAGAGAGAGAGAGAGAGAGAGAGAGAGAGAGAGAGAGAACATAGAACATGCATCCCAGCCCCATGGGCGTCTACAGTTGGGTGGGGGAGATTGATGATGTGCAAACACAGTGAGCTGAATGGAAATCCAAAAGTTCAGGGTGCATTGGGGGCTGGGTGGGGGGTGGGGTGGGAAAGCACAAAGGAAGTCTTCGTGGAGGAGGAAGGTGGGCGTTCAGTTGCAGGAAGAAGAGGAGGCCAGGTGAAGAGGTGGGGGACATCCCTGAGTGAGCAGGAGAGGTGAGCAAGGGGCTGGAAAGTACCAAGTGAGGGGCCGGCACAGAGTGCCAGGGACTGTGGCTGGAGAGAAAGCCAGGGGCCAGGAGCTTGGAGGATCACATCCACACTCATCTAAAGGGCAGTGCAAAGTCATTGCAGCCTTTCATTTTTTATTTTTTGAGTCAGAGTCTCACTCTGTCACTCAGGCTGGAGTGCAGTGGCACGATCATGGGTCACCGCAGCCTTTACCTCCTGAGCTCAGGTGATCCTTCTACCTCAGCCTCCCGAATAGCTGGAACTACAGGCACATGCCGCCACGTAGTGACAAGGTCTCACTATGTTGCCCAGACTGGTTTTGAGCTCCTGGTCTAAAACAATCCTTCTGCCTTGACCTCCCAAAGTGCTGGAATTACAGGTGTGAGCCACTGTGCCCACCTGCACTACAGCCTTTTAAGCAGGGGGAGTGAGGCAATCAGATTTGCAATTTGAATCTTGATGTGCTCCTTCCCATCAACGAACACCCTTCACAGAGACCTGTTCTGCTCTCCAGCCTGGAGGCTATCCAAGGAGGCTTCTTATCAGGGTTAGAGTCCAGTAACACAGAGCAGAGAGGTCCATGTGGGACACAGGGAGCAGGGCTCAGACCCTGGCTCAGTCAGTCATTCACATGTCCCCTGGGCAAGTCACTTTCACCCTCTGGATCCCATTTCTCAGGTATAAACAAAGAAGCAGAAACCAGGCAAATCCTATAATCCCTTTCAGATAATATATTCTGTGATCCAAACTTAAGACACTTCCCTGCCCTCAAGAAGCTTATGGTCTGGGATTGCACAACAGAGTAAGACAGCACACTTAGTAAATGCTGATTGACTCTTATTTTTGAATCGGAGTCTCACTCTGTTGCCCCGCCTGAAGGCTGTGGTGTGATTATGGTTCACTGCAGCCTTAAATTCCTGGGCTTAAGCAATCTCCCCACCTCGGCCTCCCAAAGTGCTGAGATTGCAGGTGTGAGATATCATGCCCAGCCACTGGTTGACTCTTAGAAAGCTTCTACTGGAGATAGGGGGTAGGGAGGGACCATAACTCTCTATGTCCTGGAAGGTGGACTTTCTGCATTCAGAGATAAAAGAGCTTGCCATCCTGTGCTCACCTCCTGCTGGAGCTGAGGTTGGATTCTTCATTAATCTTGGCACTGAGTAGGGTCAGCCTCTCCAGCTGGTGGGCAGGAGATACAACAAGCCACAGCTTTTCTCCCCATGGGAGAATACAGGGATCTTACTTTGGGAACCTTCTTTATAAAGGGGTGATTAGCCTTCCCCAGAGAGTCTTGGAGGCCCTGGTCCATAGAGTCAAAAATAGGACCCATCCCTATGAAGGCGAGGAGACACTGGGAAAAGATGCCGGCTTGAAGAAGGAGACTCTTGCTCTGCCAACGAGTGACATGTCATGTGACCTTGGGAGACATGTCATTCTTGCTCCTGGGACTTAATTTTCTCATCTATAGAATGACAGAGTTTCCCAAGTGATAGTTGTGTTCTAGGCAGTGGGTGTTGATCTTAAAAAGATGAGGCTGGGCTCAGTGGCTCAGCCTGTAATCCCAGCACTTTGGGAGGCGGAGGTAAGAGGATTGCCTGAGCCCGTGGGTTTGAGACCAGCCTGGGCAACTTGGCAAGACCTCGTCTCTACAGTAATCACAAAAATTAGCCAGGTGTGGTAGTGCATGCCTGTAGTTTCAGCTACTTGGAAAGTGGAGGAGGAAGGATCACCAGAGCCCAGCAGGTTGATGCTGGGGTGGCTGTGAGTGTGCCATGGCACTCTAGCCTGGGTGACAGAGTGACACTGTGACTCAAAAAAGAAAAGATGAAAAAGACTAGGTCACTTTCCTCAGGAAGCCTTCAGTCTGGCGGGGGAGATGGATGTGGAAACACATTCTCAGTGGGGTATATTGAGTATGATGCTAAAGGGATGCCCAGGGGTGTACAGGGATGCCAGGGGTGTGGAAGCACAGATGTCGGACCCTTAGTCCGGCAGAAGAGATGTAGGAAGGCTTACTGGAGGAAGAGGCCACATTCACACTTGAATGATCAGTGCAAGACAGTGGGTGGAAGGAGGTAGGGGAAAAGGCATCTTAGACATTTTCAAAGAATAGTCATCCTGACTCTCCACAGCACAGACTCCTGCTCCCCTACCAGTCTGCTGCTCTGGAGTCATTTGCCTGTGCTGTCCTCTGGGTGGGAGACAAGCCAGCTCCAGAGGTCTCTTGGGTGGACTTCTGAGCACCCTCTGCTGGAATGAACTCAACACAGCCCACAGTCAGCCTGAAGTCTCAAGCTTGCCCTGGGCAGAGTTTCCCAGCAGTCAGCAGGATGTCTCCTAGGGAGCCTCAGAGTCTTAGATCAGACTCATTTTAGTCGTGGTCTCTGCCAGGGTTTGTTGGAAAAGATGCCATCCTGCCCTCAGGGGCTTCCTACGGTCAGAACGTCCAGCTCTTTCTGTCCGTCTTGGGAATATTTGCTGAGTGTGGACTACAGAATGAGAAAATAAGTAGGAATGAGAGAAAACAGTGCCATTACTGCGTGCGCACTTAGAAATGTACAGAAATGCTCTGTAGGAAAGGCGACGGTCTTATGGGAGGCTCTAACCAGGAAATCTGAGCACTAGTCTGCAAGTTCCCAAAAGGATTCCTGAGCAGGGACGTTTGAGGTAAGATATAAAGGAAGGGAAGAAACTGACTAGTTAAGGATGAAGTGAGATAGAGTGGTAGCAGGTCAGCATTCTAGGCAAAGAAATAGCATGAACAAAGAAGGGGACTGGGGTTTTTGTTTTTTTTTTGAATCGAGGTCTTACTCTGTCACTCAGACTGGAATGCAGTGGCATGATCAAGGCTCACTGCAGCCTCAAACTCCTGGACTCAAGCAATCCACCTGCCTCAACCTCCCTGTAGCTGGGACCACAGGCACAAGCCATCATGCCTGGCTAATTTTACTTTGATTTTTTTTGGTAGAGACAAGGCCTTGCTATGTTGCCCGGGCTAGTCTCGAACTCCTAGGCTCAAGTAATCCTCCCACCTCAGCCTCCCAAAGTGCTGGGATTACAGGCCTAAGCCACTGTGTCCTGCTGAGTTTTGTTCTTTACTCTAAAAGCAGTCAGAATCCGTACCAGGAGAGGGCTAATATAATCAGATTTGTGTTTTGAAAAGAAACATCACCCTGGATGTCAATAGGATAATGAATGGGGGAGGAGGCTGTAGACGCTGCTGGACCAATTAGGAGGCAACCAGGGGGAGAGATCAGGTGGCCTGATTTAGCCGGTAGCAGTGGAGATGCTGAGAAGGTGTCAGTATTGAAAACAACAGGATCTGGTTATAGAGAGGCCACGCAGGTGATCAGGGAGAGGGAGTGAAGGATGTCTTCTGGCTTCTGAGAGATCATCTAGTCCACTCCCTCATCTAACCACACAAGGAAAGTGAGGCTCAGAAATGGGGAGGGACTTTCCCATGCTGGCAGAGCAAGGCCAGTATTAGAGCCAAATCCTGTTCATGTTCATCCGGTTTTTTTGCAGTAGAATCCTGGACTCATAAAGGTCAGGGTAGGAAGTAACCTTGGAAATCAACTTATCGAACTCTTATGTTTTATAGATAAGGGAGCTGAGGCCCCAAGGCATGAAGGTTCTAGCGGCCAAAGGCCACCCAGGGAGTTAATTAATTAATCAGTTGAATGGCCTGAGCATATATAAACATGGCTCTGTTGACCCCTAGATAGTGGGACATATGTTTGTTCAGGAGGGAGATAGCTTGGCCGAGATCCCTCCAAAGGAGTTCCCAAGTGCCCTTGTGCCTACTGGCTCCTCTCGGAGCTGGCTGCCTGGGGTTAGGGAATCCAGATGTCTGGGGCCACAGAAGCCAGCTGGATTTTCCCATGCCATGGTTTCCCAGCATTTGGGCTCAATAGATCAGCAGCCATGGGGAGGGGGTAAGAGGTAGGATAGGCATGCCAAGCTTTCTTTCGGTGAGTTTCGCAGGCACTGAACTTAGGGAAAGGGTTGATGTCCTTTGGTACCTGGATGTCTCTCTTCCAGTCAGGCATAGCCCTCCTGCGAAGGTCAGGGTTTGCCAGTTGCTACCTAAACACAGGCACTGTGCTCTTTGGAACCAAATGTTGTGACAGGGCCTGACAGATGTTATCAAATACTGTGTTGCTTCCAGACGTAAGAGCTCATTTGGGGGATACGGTAGTTTGGTGGCCAAAATGCTGGAATTTTCCTTTTTTGAGAAAAACAGGCAGAATATTTGAAACGGGGATGATTGTGTTAGGAAATCCCAGAACCTATTTTTTGGCAGCCCTCTCAAGTAGCCCATTGTTGGGGTGACCTGGTCTGGTCCCAGAGGAATCCCCCAGAGACCCAGCTCTTTGGAGCTGCCCAATCCCCCCAGCCCTCAGGAATATCCGGGCAAGGGGAAGATGAGACCAGCATTTGTGGAGGCTCAGGTGGTCAGGAAGATTGGTATGTGGAAAGGCATGTATCATTGGGGGTGGAGTTGAGGGGCCCAGGTGTGTCCTGGCTTTACCACTCACTACCTGGGTGACATTGCTATTCACCCCTGTGAACCTCGGTTTCTTGTTTTGTTAAGTGGGAACGAAGGTTCTTATGTCCCAGTGTCATGTTGAGTATGAAATGAGATAATTGAAGGAAAGCACTTAATATATTGTGCAGCATCAAAAAAAGTGCCCGGTAAATTGAAATGGTTGTTGTTGTTCTCTCTCACTCCAGGACCCTGAAATCAACCAAGATGGAGTCAGATTGATTCCGATCAATGGAACCTTCCTCCTCAGCTCAGGCCACCCCGAGGTGCCCCTGGGGGCTCACTGCCATGGCGACGGGTCAGTGGAGTGGTGTGGAAGCTGATGTGGAAGCTGGCGGGGTGAAGCTAGGCAGCCAGAACGCTGCCCGGCCTGCTGGCGCCATGTCTGGCGAGGGTGGCTGCCTGATTAATGGCTGCCCCATCCATTGGCCTCATCTCGGGCCACCCTGAGGGAAGCTTCTTGCCCAGGGAGGGATGGAGCCTCAATCCCTGGGATATGCCAGGACTGTGCCCCGGTCAGTGGGCACAGTTACAGGTGCCACAGAGTCTTCAAACTGCCCAAGCAGCATGCCAGAGTTGAAAGGGACCCCTGGAGATTAGATACTCCAGTCCCCTCTCTGTATGGCTGAATAAACAATCAACAGGTAATGAATGCCTGCAGTGTGTCCAATGTAGTCTGAAGTTCTTTCCCCATAGGCTAATTTTTACAGTAACCCTGCGGAATTCGTATAATTATCCCCATTAGGGAGGTGGCAACCAGGGTCCAGAAATGTGAAAACTTTCTTTCATGACACACAGCATGTATTTGTACCAGGCTTTCCCTGGCTCCATTTCCCTTCTAACATCTCACTTTACTTATTGTTCGCTCAGTTCTCAAGAACTTTCCCACCTCTTGCTGTGCTTTCTTCCTGTGCCTTCTACAGTGTCTTACATGTATTAGGGGGTCCATAAAAAGTTGTTGAATAAGTAAATTGTTGTGGATAATCTTGATACCATGTTGGCAAGTATGATCCTAAAGGTGGGTCAGGAAAGTGTGTGCATGTTGGTGGGGGTAGGGTGGGGGCTTCTGTCTGAAAGGGGGGCCCAAGACCCTAAGGATGAAATCCCCACGGGTCATCCCAGCCCTCCATTGAGGGCTATTCTTCCAAAAGTACTCTTTGCAGACACATTTGATTCCCTTTTCAAAAAATTTTTTAGTTGGAGTCTCACTCTGTTACCCAGACTGGAGTACGGTGGCATGCTCACGCCTGCCGCAGCCTTGACCTGCTGGGCTCAGGTGATCCTTCTGCCTCAGCCTTCCAATTAGCTAGAACCACAGGTGTGCACCGCCACATCTGGCTATTTTTTAAAAAATTGTAGAGATGAGGACTTGCCAAATTGCCCAGGCTGATCTCGAATCCCTGGGCTCAGGCAATGCTCTCGCCTCCGCCTTCCAAAGTGCTGGGATTCCAGGAGTGAGCCACTGCTTCTGGTGCACACTGGATTCCATTGTGAGCATCCACTCTTCCTCCCACTTTGTGCCCTCTGGCCCACGTTCCCCCCAACTGGAATGTGTGAATTTCCATCTCCACTGAGGATCCCACGGCCATTCGCAAGTTTCAGATGTCCCCTTCTCCATGAAATTTGATCTCTCACGTCTCAAAATTTATATTGCGCTTGGAGACCTCTTTCTTGTGTGTTTGGCAGCATTCTGCACTGTGCACGTGTCTTCTTGTGACTGTAAGTTTCCTCCCCGTTAGACCACGAGCAACTATAGGGCCCTGACCCTGTTACATCCTGGCGTCATCTGTGGCATCCAGCACATTGGCACACACGTCGGATGTAACGGCTGTGGAACTGAATGGAATTGACTTGGGGCGGTGTACGTAACGGATTCACTGGTATTGGGCTAGGTTGGTCAGGGAGTGGAGTTCGAACTAGGCAGAGGTGGGGGATGGGCCTGACCCGCTCTGCTCCCCCCAGTGTGGGCTGAAAGCAGTCCTCCCCAGGGACCTCACTGGCCTCCACTGACCCTCACTAGGGCTGTTTTCTCATTCTCTTGGATTGGGCTGAGGAAAACAGAAGAGTCATTAAGAGACAGAGCCTTTCGAGCCAGCGAAATTATTGCTGATTCTTTTTACAGACACCAAAACTTTGTTTGTATGTTGTGACAAAGGGTAGGCTTTTCCTGCTAGCCCCGAGAGAAGCCTCTACCAACCTCCTGGCTCCACCCCATGCACCATGTCCAGCCTGCTCCATCTTTCTTCCTCTTCCTTCCACAGGGTCTCTACCATTTTGCAAACATTAAAAACATGGAAGTGGAGGACCCCTCAGTTGCATCCAGGCTCCCTCCGTGAGAGAGCATCTGCCTCCTTGCTACTTACTCAGTGTGGTCCATGGACCAGCAGTGCTGAAGTTAGTTAGACATCTGACTTCCAGGCTTGCCCTGCCTACTGGTTCAGAATCTGCCCCTTAACACAATGCCCGGGGAATTGTTGTGTATGATCAAGTTTGAGAAGTGCTACTCTTCCCTACTTAAATTTTTTTATTTTAAATAAGAGGGATATAAACCCCAAAGAGAGAAATTAATTTTTTACCTAGTGGCAAGATTAATTTGGCTTAACAAACATTTGTTGACAACCTGCTATGCATCCAGGTCTTTGCTAGGCACTGTGGATGAAATCTGAGGCCGGGAATCTCTGGTCTCTTTGGTCTCAGTAATTCATCACATACCTAAACACTGCCCTGCCTCACACCAGGACTTCAGCAAGTGTTTGTTGAGAGAACACATCTCTTGAATTCCAGCCTAGGGTTTCTTCTGCGTTACTATAGCTGCCTTCTATAATTACCAGCCTCTTGGAGTAACTCGTAGTACTTTCAGACAGAAATAAATAAGCTCTTTAAGGAGGAATTGCGAAAGTGGGCTGCATCCTTGGTTTTGCCAACTATGGGTGGCAGCATCCCAAGACTAATAGTGAGGTAGGGCTCATGCAATCCAGAAATTCGTATGCCACAAATGGTAGGAGGGGAGGGTCTCTACCAAAACAAGGAACATGTTCTAATGAATTACACATCTTTGATGAAGTGATACAGGTTATGTAGCAGGTCTAAAGACCAGTGCTCAGCTCCCCAACTGCCAAAAGTCTGGTGAGAGTTCTCATTTCTGTGGCTGATTATTCTGTTCTGTCCAGCCTGGGTCATCTTTTGGGCATTCCATGTTGCTGTTGTTCCCTGAGACCTCTGTTGGAGTGTCTATTTTTTTCCTTGAATGGCTTTATTATTGATCAGACATTTGCTTAAAGTAATCTTTATTTTTATTTTATTTGTTTTATTTTGAAATTTTATTTTTTTATAGAGACAAGGTTAGGCTATGTTGCTCAGACTGGTCTCAAACTCCTGTGCTCAAGCAGTCCCCTTGCCTGAGCAGGAGGTGGGAGCTGCTATGCGTAGCTAATTTATTTTTATTTTTATTTTTTTGTCAGAGTCTTACTCTGTCACCTGGGCTGGAGTGCAGTGACACAATCACAGCTTACTGCAGCCTCGACCTTGTGGGCTCAGGTGATCCTACTGCTTCGGCCTCCTGAATAGCTGGGACAAATGCATTTGCCACCATGCTCAGCTATTTTTGGGTTTTTTTTTCTGAGATGCAGTCTTGCTATGTTGTCCAGGCTGATCTTAAACTTCTGAGCTCAAGCAGTCCTCCTGCTTTGTCCTCCCAAAGTGCTGAGATTACAGGCATGAGCCATCACCCTGCCAGGCCTAAAGTAATCTTTAGAATCACCTTTGTTTCTAAGGAAGGCTTTGCTTTTCCCTTATGTGTTCATCAGAATGCTGCCTGGAGCTCAGACCTAGTGTCTGTGTCTGTGTCTTCCTTGGCTGCTGCATTATTTCTGGGGGCTCAATATTCTTCCACTGTTGTGGGGTAAGACAGAGTTTTAAACTTCTCTGCATGGATGGAGTCACTACTTTGCATCTGCATTGAAAATTACTTTCCTTTTGGGGAAAAAATTACCCTCTGCCATGATACGTTTCCCTGTCACAATGCTATTTTGTAGCAGTAAGTTGGCATGTCACTGTTCTTTGAGACTGGAATGAGATGGGTTCTGAGTTTCCCCTCATTATTAATTTTTGTCGTCCTTGTCAAATCTTTTCATAATCACATCTTTACAATATTATGCATTGGAATTCCCTAAAGCAAAGGGAGATGAGACAAATTTCTGGCGGCATTATTCTTGAAAAAGTTGAAAGCAAGAACTAAGGATTTTACCTATTCCTGGCATTGCCCAGTTTAACTGCATCTAGAATAAGTATATTCTTCTTGATAAAAGAAATAGCTAATTTTTGGCTGATTTGTTGGTATGTGGCAGGCACTATTATAATCTCACAAACAGGGATTATATCACTGAATTACTACTACAGTGCTAGGGTTAGGCAGCATTCTTATTGATATTGAGTGACTTATTTACTCAGGAAATGGTAGTGGCTGGACTTGAACTTGAATGGTCAAATGCCAGAGCATGTGTGGTTACTTTCTATACAGCTTGTTTTTGGGATGAGAGGGTTACTCCGGGTTTCAGCCTTATGTTACTGACACATTTTTGTCCCCAATAAGTCATTGTCTTATAGGTTAGTGTTTCAGTTCTATATTTTTACATAACAAATAGCCCCAAACATAGAGGCTTAAAACAATACATGGCTATCACTGTGGTTTAGGTGGACAGCTGTTTTGCTGGTCTTGCTTGGGGTTTCCCATGGGAATGCTGTCAGAGGGTGATTGGGGCTGGAATGTTCAAGATGTATCCACTAATATGTTTGGTGCCTCGAGGGGATGGCTGGAAAGATGGGCTCAGCTGGCATCCTGGAGAAGCTAAACCTCTTTTCTCTCCATGTGGTCTCATTGTCTGAACTCTCCATCACTCTCCCTGGATCAGATGTAACCCATGGTTGCTCAGCGCCCCTAAGAGCACAAACACAGAAGCTGCCAGGCCCTCTTAAGGCTTCTCCCTCCTCACTTCTGCTCCCGTTTTTGGTTAAATCAAGTCACAGGGCCAGCCTGGGTTTTGGTATGGGAGTAGACTATGCAAGAGTATGGTCACTTGGCCTAGGTTTGGCGACCAGCCTTGCCAGGTTGCCAGTGTGACCTATCTGGTATCTGATAGTTGTTTAGCACACTGAGTCTGGAGAGTAGACGTGTACTAAAACCCTGACATTATCATATTCCAGTTCTATAACGTTTGAGGGTTACTTAAGCATCTCTCAGCTTCTAGTTCTTTCCCTGTAAAAGGGGGATAGCAGCAATAGTCACTATCAATAATTGAATATCCCTCTGTGCCAGGCACTGTTCTAGGCACTTTATATACACGAACTCTTTTAATCTTCACAGAGGCCCTGCTAAGTTGCTACCATTATCCTCTGAAATTTATGAGACACAGACACAAAAAGACAGTATCACCTGTCCAAGGTGGCGGTAGTGGGACTAGAACCAAGGCAGTGTGGATTTTTCAAGCTCTGTGTTTTTCTTTTTCTTTTGTTGGGTTGGAGTCTCACTGTGTCACCCAGGCTGGTGTGCAGTGTCACACTCATGGCCACTGCAGCCTCAACCTGCTGGGCTCTGGCGATCCTTCCACCTCAGCCTTCCAAGTAGCTGAAACTAGAGGCATGCACCACCATGCCTGCTAATTTTTTGATCTATTGTAGAGATGAGGACTTGCCATGTTGCCCAGGCTGGTCTCGAACCCGTGGGCTCAGGCAATCCTCTCGCCTCCACCTCTCAAAGTGCTGGGATTATAGGCGTGAGCCACTGCGCCTGGCAAACTCTGTGTTTTTCAATGGTAGCTGTCTCCCAGGAAGGTGATGAGACATCAGTGAGATATTGTAAATAAAGCGCTTGGTGCAGTGTGTGGTGCATTGAAAAGACACAATAATCGTAGTGATTTTGGATGCTCACAGTATTAGCATCATCCTGAAAGGCCCAGCTTGTCACAATCTCCTTTCATTCCTTGGCTGAGATGAGTGAGAACAAGCTGTTCGTACCCGTTTTTCTTTATGCGATGCTATGCAATATTCCCATTTCAAACATATTTGGGTCCATCTCAGATACAATTTGTTTTCTGGTTTTGCTTCCTGGTATACAGCCAAGGAAGTTCGATACCTTCTAGGAAACAACTTCAGATTGATGCTCTACCTCTGAAATGTCAATGTGGATACAAATCTATCTCTACTGAAAATGCTGCTGGTTATTAGGTTAGAACTCTAGTTCTTGAGGCTTATGGCTCTGTTTAATATCCTCTGGGACATTCAGAAGGATCTTGCAGACAATTTGAACCAGTGCCGCATGTTGAGATGTTTCTACTCCCCTCCTCCGGGCCCTCTGATTTGAGCTGTTTCCTGACATTATGAATCTGTTTGTGTATCTGCTTCCTCCCTCTTCCTTCTAACTTACTCATCAGGGTTTTCTGGCTTACTGATTCTGGGCTGTCTGTTGGTATTATTATTAGTTTTAATGGAATTAAGACAGTCTTTCCACTACGTGGGCCTGGGAGAGCATGGCTGCAGCTGAAGTGAAAAAAAATATAGGAGTTATCTTTGATTCTTTTTTTGTCCTCCCTCCCTGTATCCAATGCATCGGCAAGTCCCTTTGGCTTTGCTTTCAAAATTTATCCTTAGATTGTCCCCTTATCCCCACCACACTGGTATTTCTTTAGAGCACTATTTCTCTGGACTCATGCAGAAGACCACACCCCTCCCCCCCAGGTGTCTCTGTGCACAGTCTTTCCTACCTTTTGAACATTTTCCATATAGCACTTAGAATGGTCTCAGAGAAATATCATTAGATCATGTCATTCCCCTGCTTAAACCCTTCCAGTGGTTTTCCATTGTGTTTACATGGGACGTCAAGTCTGATCAGCACCCACAAGGGCCTGCTTGATTCGTGTCTACTTCTGCAATCTCATCCCCAACCCTCTTCCTGCTATATTTTCTTTGCTGCATTTATTGCCTTTTGGGATTTTTATTTTTCTTGCTTATTGTCTGATCTACCAACATTCCTGACCCTTTTGCCTCCCCCCTCTGCACAGAAAGACACCAAGGTGTGGGAATGTCAGCTTGTTCATTGCTATATACCCTGCACTTGAAATATGTGCCTAGCATGTAGAGATGTATGACTAATATTTTTGTTTTTGTTTCTTTTTTCGAGTTGGAGTCTCACTCTGTCACCCAGACTGGAGTGCAGTGGCCACTCCCTGCCACCACAGCCTTGACCTGCTGGGCTCCGGCGATCCTTCCACCTCAGCCTTCCAAGTAGCAGTAACTACAGGCGCGCGCTAACATGCCCAGCTAATTTTTGATTTATTGTAGAGATGAGGTCTCGCCAAGTTGCCTGGGCAGGTCTTGAACCCGTGGGCTCAGGCAATCCACTCACCTCGGCCTCCCAAAGCACTGGGATTACAGGCTGAGCCACCGAGCCCGGCCGACTAATATTTTTGAATGAATGAATGCATAACATGCTTCTTTTTATGGGACTCTAATTCTTGGCCAGGTAGTCTTCCTATATCAACTATTTCCATAATTTTGCCTTAAAAATTTTTAATTTTTGTTATCGTTTTTTTTCCTATAGAGACTTGTCTCATTATGTTGCCCAGGCTGGTCTTGAACTCCTGGCCTCAGGCAATCCTTTTGCCTCAACCTCTCAAAATGCTGAGATTACAGGCAAGAGCCACCATACCCGGTCAACTTGCCTTTTAATTTACATATGCAGGGACTTCTTTTAAACAGTGGCTCAGCTACAGGAATAAAATCCTCAGTTTTGTAGAATTATTATTAATTTTACGTATCAAATGTATTAAATATGTTATGTAATTTAATGTATAAAATTCATTATTGTGTATTTTCTAGATCTCCATGCAGTATATTCCTGAATGATTCCATGAGATAAATTTCAAGGTATGGAGGACAGATGATAGTATAATTTTTCTTATAATCCTGTCACAGTGGTGTTTGCACTTGTCTGTGGTCTCTCTTCTACTTTGAGGGTTTGGAAGTAATGACCAACAGTGGAATATACGAGGACTGACAATTAAGTTTGTGAACTTGCCATTATGCATTTATGTTGGCAGCACTATACGAAAGACTCGATAAGGTTTCACAACTTTGGTATATCAGTGTCTTACACATGTGTTCTTGTCAGTTTGTGGTGGTGTCTTGCTGAATGGCTTCCATTATTGTTGTTGCATGTTTTTGTGTGCCATCATGAGAACGTCAGAGCTTGAATTAGAGCAATGAGCAAACATTAAATTTCTTGTTAAACTTGGTGAGAGTGGAAGTGAAATCAGGGATGTGTTAGTCTAAGTTTATGGGGATAATGCCATGAAGAAAATGACAGTGTACAAATGGATTAAACGTTTTTCTGAGGGGTGAGAAAGTGTCACTGATGAAGAGAGGTCAAGATGGCCAGTAACGAGCAGAACTGATGAAAACATTGCAAAAATTTGTTGAATTGTGAGTCAAAATCATCAACTGACTGTGAGAAGCATAGCACCAAATAAACATTATTAGAGAAACAGTTAGAAAAATCTTAACTGAAAATCTTGTCATAGGAAAGGTGTGTGCAAAAATGATCCTGAAGGAGCTCTTGCATCACGACAATGCACCAGCTCACACAGCACTGTTTGTGAGATAGTTTTTAGCCAGTAAACAAGTAACTGTATTGGAACACCCTCCCTACTTACCTGCTCTGGCCCCCCAATGACTTTTTTCTTTACCGGAAGTTAAAGGAAATAGTGAAAGGAAGACATTTTGATTATATTCAGGACATCAAGGGTAAGATGATGGCAGCTCTGATGGCCATTCCAGAAAATGAGTTCTAGTACTGCTTTGACAGGTGGACTAGGTGCTGGTGTCAGTGCATAACTTCCCAAGGAGAGTACTTGAAAGGTGACCCTAGTGATATTCAGCAATGAGGTATGTCTGTAATTCTAGCACTTTGGGAGGCTGAGGCAGGGGAATTGCTTGAGCCTAGGAATTCGAGACTAACTTGGGCAACAAAGTGAGACTCTGTCTCTACAAAAATACTAAAAAAATTAACTGGGCTTGGTGACACACATGTATATTCCCAGCTGCTCAGGAGGCTGAAGTGGAAGGACTGCTTGAGCCAAGAATTAGAGGCTGCAGTGAGCAATGATCATACCGCTACACTCTAGCCTGATCGACAGAGTGAAACCCTGTCTTAAATTTTAAAAAATTTAAAAAATAAAAAAAAAAAATGGGAAAGGCTGACCGCTTCTAGAACTAAATGATAAGAGATACAATTGCAAAAAGGCTTTGAGATATAAGGCTTCCTAAAAATGTTTAGTTAAAGTAACTTAGCCAAGTGGAAACAAATAAGAAGAAGAATGTGGCCTTCTTATCTATTGTTTAAGATAATTGCAAGGTTGCCATTAAGTGAGGAGAAAAAGGCATGGAGAAAGAGAAAGCAAAGCATCAGGGTAAGTTTGAAAACCCTTTTTGGGAAAGGGCTTTGTGTAAGTGTTCTGAAAATGGAACTTTGTGAAAGCAAATAGAACAGAAATCTACTAAGTTTTTAAGGGAGGTAAATTGCTAAGAAATTGTGAATCCGGATTCGAAAAGTTTTTGATTATTGAGACCTAAAACTAATTTCAGGCTGGCATACTTGCACCAGTAGGAGGCTGGCTAGCTATCCTTATTTCAAATTAAATATTTAATAGAAATTACATTGAACAAGTGCAAAATCAAAAAATAAGACTTCTGAAATAAGTAGACATCTCACAGTAACCCCCAAAGTGTGGGTAGTGCCCAATACCCAATGTAGAGATGGCCATGGTAGGTAATGGAAAAGAAAGACCCTAAAGGGAAAGAATTAGAGGCTGCACAGAACAATGGCCAAGGAATTCTTCCCAGAAAGTAGAACCAGAGTATAATCCAAGAGCTTAGTCTGGACTCAGAATTCTTTGCCATCAGGATTTCAGAATTGCTTTGAACCATGATGGCTGTGTGTGTTTCCCTGCTTTCTAAACAGGGATTTTAATTTGCTGTTGCTCTGTCCCTGTGCCACCATTGCATATTGGGTGTGTATAGAGTAGGGGGTGGGTGAGGGGCAGATAACTTTCTTTTTTAGTTCATAGGTCACAGGGCCACCAGGAGGCCTGGTGGAGCGTAACTGGATCATTGGTGATCTTGAGCTTTGAGCTAGCTATAGTGACCACGTAGAGACTGGTGGGGCTGATCAAAGTCTGTTTCCTTTGCCTTCTAGGTACACAGCTTGTCTACTCTCTTGATGTTAAATGAAGTCGTGGGACTGAGTTTTGGCCAATAAAACATGGCTGGAATTGATGTACAGTATTTCTAGCTGGGCCCCCTCCAAATCTCCTTTAGGATTAACTACACACTGCAGAGAATTCATTGGAGAGCTTTGTGTCCTCTGGGATAGCAGAGTCATTAAATGGAAGGATCCTGGGTCCCTGACTAACTCTGTGGAGCAGAGCTTCTGGCATGCATTGGAATGTGACATGAACAGGAAATAAAACTTTATTAAAGTCAACTGATCTTGTAAACAAATCTTTGTTGAGATTTTGGGATCACCTGTTATTGCAATTAGCCTACTTTGATCAATGCAGTCATCAAAGCTATGTACAATGACTGTGCATGGTAGCCTGTAATCCTAGCATTGGGAGGCTGAGACGGGAGGATTGCTTGAGACCAGGAGTTCGAGACTAGCCTGGGCAACACAGCAAGACCCCATCTCTTAAAAAAAAAAAGTAAGTCAAAGCTATGTACAATGATACATATAGAATATGTGTTGATTTTACTTTTCACCTTCCAATTTTTTTTCTCACCAAGTAAAACCTTACTTCTGGTTGAGACTGGATTTTCTTTTATGTCCCGTATTGTTCTTGTGCCCTGAAGTTAGTCAACCACAAGTGTTACAAACTGTCTAAACTCAGATCTACTATTTATTAGTAATGCGACCTTAGACACATATCAATCTGTCTTTGCCTCAGTTCCCTCATCCGTAACATGGGGATAACAGTAGTGTCTACCTTGAGTTTTTGTGAAAGTTATGCAAATTAGTCCACATATATGCTTAGCACACCAGCTGGCACATAATAAGTACTCAATAATGGAGATGGTACTGTTACACCATCAGTACCATCTCCATCTTCATCATCATCATCATCATCATCATCATCAGTTGCCAGATCATCATCATCATCATCATCATCATCATCATCATCATCATCATCAGTTGCCAGATATATACTTGGC
The DNA here is from genome assembly GCA_963574415.1 of Tarsius wallacei. Classification (NCBI taxonomy): domain Eukaryota; kingdom Metazoa; phylum Chordata; class Mammalia; order Primates; family Tarsiidae; genus Tarsius; species Tarsius wallacei. The sequence continues at coordinate 40,961 of CAUYQG010224833.1, read as the reverse complement.
TCTAGTGACAGCATTGAGTGAGATATGCAAGGTCTGGTCTTCTGTGAGATGTCTGCTTCTGTCAGAAGCCTTGTTTTCGACTTTGCACTTGTTCAGGGTCATCTCTATTAAATACTTAATTTGAAGAGAAGGGTTTTGCCTCCCTCCAACCTACTCTAGAAAACACTGATTATAGTTGGGAATGTTCTCCATCTAGCTGAGTGTTCTGAGTCAGTACCTGCGTTCCCTTTAGTGGCTTTACTCTGTGAATGCTGCATTTGTCTGTATCTTGTGGCAATTGGAGTGGGAGGAACAGAGGGCGGCTAGAATCCCTGTTGGCGGAAGGAACCGTTTTCTGCGCTCAGAGTCACTTCCTGTTTGGATCAACTTCCTGCTTGGAGCCACTTCCTACTTAGATTTCTGCTGGGATAAACAGCGGCCGTTGCTGTGCTTACAGAAGCACACTTTACTCCTTTCAGTGTCCCTGTTCCCAAGGTACACTGCTCTGCCAATTCACTCTGACAGTGTGTAGGCAACACTTGCAAGACCCAGGGGGTTTAGAATCCCGCCCTTTATTTATTTATTTATTTATAGAGAGTCAGGGTCTCACTCTGTCGCTCAGGCTGGAGTACAGCGGCACGACCGCTACTCCCTGAAGCCTTGACCTCCCGGCCTCCGGTGATTCTCCCGCCTCAGCCTCCTGAGTAGCTGGAACTACAGGCATGCGCCATCACGTCTGGCTCATTTTTTGATTTTTTTTTTTTGGTAGAGATTAGGTTTCACTATGTTGCCTAGGCTGGTCTCCCGGGCTTGAGCAAGCCTCCTGCCTCGGCCTCCCAAAGTGCTGGGATTATAGGCATGAGCCACCTTCTTTAGTAACTTATGAGAACGGAGACTTGAGCTTGTACCAGTGCTGTCTTGTCCCTCTCCCACACCATGCATTTAGGTGTCTGGTTTACCTGCATGCCTAAGTTTGTGTCCTTGTGCTCACACTGCTGGCATGGGCCATCTCCCTGGTACGCGTCTCTCATTGATACTAACTAGGCAAACACCCACTTGCCTTGGCATGTTTTATGGATGACCCAAGCTGCAAACATCAACATGTATAAGACATATGCTCTCTTCTTTGTGTAACTTCAGGCACCAAAATATGCCTACACACAGGAGTATGTGCATACAGACACACGCGTATTCTTTTTTTGCCTGGTAGAAATATGCTTCTGTGATGTTCCTTCTCCTCCCACTCATGCCCCTCCATGGCTGGCACATCTCCTAATTATTCCCATCCACTCCCTCCCATAGACCTTTTGTGTGTATATTTTGGCACACATTCTCCTGGTTCCGCCTAGTTCCTTTCTCCCTCTCTTTTTTTCCTCTGCCTCCCTCCCTCTCCCTCCTCTTCACAACTCTTTAGAAAATTTGTTAAACTATACACTCTTTATTATTAAGGTACATTTATGAAAAATTTCTTCACAGTTACAAAAGTGCATGGTTATAAAATCATCTCCATACAAAGGTTGGCATCTTCCCTTTGACCCCACCCCTCCCCAACCCTCCCACCCCCAGACATTAGCACTCTACAGGGCAGCGCTGAGAAACACTGAGAGCTCTGTGGATCCAGCTCTCTACCCAGTGCTGTCACAAACACGACAATGATTTACAAAGGACCTTGCGACTTGCCTTCCTCCCTTCCCATTTGCCTCCTCCTGGGGTGGGAAAGAGCAGATGAGTTTCTCTAGCTTTGGGAAGATGTCCTCTTGAGGAATGGAGGAAGATATTTCCTTATGCTCTCCTACCCCTGAAAAGGATATCAGCAAAGACATCTACGGGGGGAAATGGGGACTGTGGTCTTCCCCGATGGCTGAAGACAAACACCTGTCTTGATCTGTTCAAATTTCATACATCTAGCTCCTTAAAAGGGGGCCATGAACCTTTATAGCAACTCTGGGGACCTGTTTCTGCAAGATTCCCTGGGAATCCTTACAGGCATGGAGAAACAGAGATGAGGGTTTATCTGATGGTAACCAGAGGGAACTGGTCCTGAATGGTGTAGTTTGGATATGGGAGCTTTTCTAAAGAAGAATTTTCTTGGCCCAAACCTTGAACATCATAGTCCTTTTGGTTAACTAAACTTGGATATCCTTGGGCCCAGCATGGAGGAAGCTTCTGTGATGATGACAAGTCTCCGAGGGGCAGGAGGGAACAGAGGGAAGCAAGGGAAAGTCAGATTCTCCTTAGGATGCCTCTGCCACCGATTTTCTCTTTTTGTGTTTTCTGAGCTTTCAGTTCCACCCCGGACTAGATGGGGTTCCATATTGTTCTATTAAACAATGCAATAGCCAGATGGCTGAGTGGACTGTGTCAGAGAACTGGACCCAATTCCAGAGGGATCTGCCCCATGTCAGCAGATAACCAACATACCAGGAAACTCACAGACAGACACACAGATGCAGAGATACCCCATCACATGCATGCTGACTTGTCTGGACAAACTGAATGAAACCTTGTGGGAACATCATCATGGCTTTGGGGTCGCCAGGGATGTGAGAGCAGTTCCAATCTGGATTGCTAGATTCCCTCTAGAAACTTGCTTCTGATTGCCTGAACAAGACGGTGGTGGTGTTGGGAGAAGCAGAGAATTCCTTGACTGTAGGGAAGTTGAATCCCTCCTTCATTGTGCTCTAGTTAACTGGGGACCTTCTAGCAGCTGCAAAAACACCTGTCCTTCAAAAGTCATGTATCCTGCTCAGAAAGGTTTGCCCTTAGTAGAGACTAAATTGTCCCACTAGAAAGGACGTTTGATCTCAAGCAGAATTTGGTGTCTTGTCTGATTCTAGCTCTATGCAAAAAATAAAGTACATACTTTAAAATATATTAGCTATATTTCAGCAAACAAGAGTCCCTAGGAGATTATTATAGATGTATATGGTGTTCCTTTATGGGGAGCTTACCTATTTTGTCAGGATTATTATTTCTAAAAGTTCCTCTCCAAGTATTTAGGTTGTCAGCTGGACTGGTGAGAACAGCCTGTCTGCCATGCTTGGTCATAGTGGAAGAAGAGAGCAGGGCACAGTTCTGCTTCGGATGTCACAGGGGCAGGGCTCTGGTGCAGATGTTGTAAGCAAGATTCAGGGGACACAAGTTCAAGTACCTCAGGACTAGCAAAGTTTCTGAAGACTCTTTTGGTTGACTAGCTCAGGAAAGGATGAGTGAAGGATGACTTACTTCTTGGAAGACAATGTGTTATCCTCCTTCCTTCCTTTCAGGCTTGCCAGGAGGATGGGGCAAGGAACTGCGGCTGGCGCTGGGGGAAAGGCAGAAAGCATCTTTTGAATTCTCCTCTGAGCCAGCCTCGCCAGCATGCTTGATGTTTTCTCCCTAAACTGCAGAGGCTCTCACTGTGGCTTTCTTGGTCTCTTGGTATCTCTTGGAACACAGCACAGCAGGGCTTGAGTAGGAGTGGTTAACTCAGCTTCCTTTCCTGCTTATTTTTTCACAGGACTGCCATGATGGCCATGAGTTCCGATGCTTTGTTTACACATCGTAAAGCAGGTGTCTCCCATTCGGATGTCAGCCATGCAGTCTCTGTTTCAGAGGCTGTGATTTTCCCTGCCTACCGTGAGCATAGCTAAATCTGTACAGTGGCTGGATTGTGCTGTATTTTATATAGTTGATCTTCTAGCATGTTCATGGCTGCTGAATTCTAGGGCCCTGCAATCCAGCCCTCCAAGGCGTTGTTTTTCCCAAGCACATGGGAAAGCACTGGAAAGAAAACCGTGTTGGAGTTGAATCCCAAACAGGCAAGTCATATGCAATCTCTGTTTTCTCATCTGTAAACCAGGATTACTGATGTTTGGTTTGTCGCCTGCACAGGGTTGTGAAAAGTCAAAGAGGAGGATGCAAAAGCATTCATTAACTATCCAGTGCTGAATCAACACAGCGAAGATGATGGCGCTGACGAAACTGACGTTGAAGATGAAGGTGACATCAACAATGATGATAATTGTGCTTTGCTCATAAGGTTACTTGATTTTTGACTGACTGATTAGACGCAGTTTCCCTGAATGGAGCTGCCTATCGCCTTCCTTCTAGGTTTTATCCAGACAAACTTGGGTAAGTCCCTCAACTCCCTACTATTAATTCACCTGAAAAATGGGGAGAATAAAAGCCACTAGGCAGTGTTGCTGTGGGAACTGAAATAGACGAGTCAATAGATATAAAAGTGCCCAGATTAGTGCCTGGCTCCAACTTTGTTAGCAAAACTTGAATTTGAATTTATGTAACTTTAGAGGGAATTTTGATGTTCCCCCAGCTTGGAGGGGGCAGTGGAAAGAACACAGACTTTGTCTTGCTCATCAAGTGGCATATGCCTTTAACCTCTCTGAGTCTTAATCGCCTCATCTGTAAAAAGGGAACAACAATGTTCACCTCAAAAGATAGTTATGTGCGCAAAAGGGAATTGTCTATGGAGAGAGCTTATCACAGTGTCCGGCACTGGTGAGGGTCCAGCAATTAACAGCTCTCTCACCCTTGTGCTTAAGTGCGTGGGTTGTGGAAAAGAAAAAAGAAAATGCAAACCCTCCTACGGTCATGACTGTGCTGGCTTTGTCCTCTTTCAGCCCCGGGTACTCCCAGGCTATGGGTCTGTGGCCCACACAGTGTGCTTTCCTGATGAGGTCCCTCGGCTTGAGCACTGTGGCAAGAACGGCCACATGATGGGGGTCCCAGGGGCCAGGACTCTCACTGCCCCAGTTGCCAGGCCTCCTGTTTCTTCCAAAGCCAAAGCTGGAGTGAGAGGGAGGAGAAAGAGCATTGAAGGTACCCGTCCTCAGCCTGCTGCCTGGGACCTCACCAGCAGGTGACAATTGGTGATGTCGTATGGGGGGGCAGTCACTGGAAGGTGGTCTCACCTGATTGCTGCTGGTGGAAGCATGGAGGCATTCTCACTCCCTGGAGGCAGTGCCTGGCAGTGCTGAGAGCTGGAGGGAAAGTTTTAATTCTGTGCCACACCCTTTCTGGACACTTAAGTGACCAGGAACTGTTCACTTATCTGAACACAGCACACAACGTACATTCTGGGCTTTGTCATTTGTGATGCCCTTCTTTGTATACTTGACAATTTCTTGATGACCTCGCTCACAGATCACTTCATTCTTGCAATTTTCTTGGACTTGGCGGGACACAGCTGACGGCTTCTCCTCTGGCCTTCATAACTATGTGCTCAGAGTCCTGACATATCGTCTTAAGGGGAATAGATTTGGGGTCTCTCTCCTCTGCCAGAGGTAAGTGCTCTGGGGGCAGTGACTAGGCCGATTCATCTGCTGTTCCTGGGTCCTGGCACAGTGGCTGACCCAAGGCAGATGCTCACGCGAAGATGATTTCTTGACCTTGCTCCAACCATCACCGAGGCAGCCAGGGCACTGTGGAACCAGAGTGGGTGATCAGAGTGTCCGGCAGGCAGCGGCAGTGGCAGCATGGAGGGATGAGAGGCACCCACATCAGATCTCTTCCTCTTCGCTGGCCTTGCTCCAACGGTGGCAGCAGTTGGCTGTGATGCCCAGGAGGAAGTTGGTGGCCACGGAGGCGATGGAGACCACGAAACCCACGAACGCGATGAAGAGGTAATCGTCCAGGGTCAGGGTCAGGTGGCAGGCCTTGAAGCTCTCCTCGGTGAGCGAGAAGAGTGGGGCACCCTCGACTTCAGGGGGGCCCCGGCACTCAGCCAGCTGAGAATCTGCAACACAGAAGCCAGGGAGGACGAGGTGCCATGGAGAAAGAAGGGATTGGAGGGCCCCCCACCCCTCCCCAGAGAAGGGAAGAAAGACATTTGTTGAGTTTCCTCCGTGTGTCAAAAATTCTACTTATCTTCTTTACGTCCAAGGCAAGGTTTTTAAAAACGTTAATTTATTTATTTATCTATCATTTTAATTATATTTTGGGACATGGTCTTACTCTTGTTGCCCAGGCTGGAGTATAGGTAGTGTCACCATCGCTCACTGCAGCCTCGACCTCCTGGATTCAAGGGGTCCTCCCACCTCAGTCTCCCAAGTAGCTGAGACTTCACAGTCATGAACTACCACGCCTGGCCAATTTAAAAAATTTTTTATAGAGATGAGGTCTTGCTACGTTGACCAGACTGGTCTTGAACTCCTGGGCTCAAGAAATCCTCCTACCTCAGCCTCCCAAAGTGCTGGGATTACAGGCGTGAACCACTATGCCTAGCCCAAAGCAAGGGTATTCACACCTATTTTTATAGATGAAAAATCACTGCTTAAAGAGTCTAGCAATTTGCTGAAAGTCCCAAAGCTGCTACCAGCAGTAGGTCTGGGCTTTCCTGGGACACCATTGTCTCTTACAACAACCTCCCAACTGCTCTCTGGGCACCTACCTTGTGCCATTTCAACACAGTCTGCTGAGTGACTCTTTCAAACTTGAAGTCCCGCCATGTCACCGTCTGCTTGAAACCCCAGCTTCCTGGCGAAAGCCAAGGTCCTTGCTGTGGGCTCCAGGGACTCTTTCTCGTCTTTTCTACTCTGTTCTGTGTTTACTCTGCTCCAGCTACCTACACCTCTTCTGTGACCCCAGCATGTTCCCTCTCAAGATGGGGAGGGGGTGCTTTTGCATGTCTCCCCTTGAGAGGGAGCTTCTCCCCTGAATCTCTGCACAGCTCAGCCTCCCCACTTCCTTTGGGACTTAGCCCAATCCCATCTTATTAGTGATGACTTCCCTTATGACTCTGTTTAAAATAGTACCCCCCTTCGCCTGCCCCAGACTCTCTATTTTTCCTACTCTGCTTTGTTTTTCTCCATAGGATCGATCAATGCCCGTCAGTGTATTTTTTTGGCTGTCTGTCATCTCCCTTTTGAATATAAGCTCCTCCTACAGCATCCTTAGCATCAGAACGGTGCCTTTTCTGTAGTGAGCGCTCAGTGAATTTTTGTCAAATGGATTCAGGACTCTGTCTAACTCTAAAGCATTGGGTCTTTCTACTACCTCTGTGGCTTTTCCAGATACATGGAGTATAGGATTAAAAGTATTGGTTCTGGATCTATCAGCCTGGGTTCAAATCCCCTTCTCACTCTTCACTAATGGTGTGATTATGGGCAAGTTATTTAAAGCCTCCATGTCTTGGTTTCTTTATCTGTCCGACAAGGATAATAATAGGCTCTACCCCACATCAGTGTGTTAACGTATATACATTATCTGTTCCTGGTACATAATAAGCACTCTGCAAGTGTGAGCCTTTATTATTATTGAGGGTGGTTTCTCTAGGCAGGTCACTGGGGCCATACACGGTACTCAGGATTCTGAGGCAGGTGCTGCTCCTCTCATGAGGTTCCTGTTTTCTCCAGCAGTGATCCTTGTGAAGTTGTCAATGGTCTCATCTCACTCTGCCTGGGAGCTAAGAGTTGAGTGTAAGAGGCAGTTCTGCCGTGCTGTGTGAGCTTTTTTTTTTGAGTTGGAGTCTCACTCTGTTGCCCAGGCTGGAGTGCAGTGGCAGGCTCACAGCTGGCAATCCTTCTGCCTCAGTCTTTCAAGTAGTTGGAACTACAGGTACGTGCTACCATGCCTGGCTAATTTTTGATTTATTGTAGAGACTAGGTCTCGCTGAGTTTCCCAGGCTGGTCTTGAACCTGCCGGCTCAGGCAATCCATTCTCCTCAGCCTCTCAAAGTGCTGGGGTTACAGGCTGAGCCACTGAGCCCGGCCTGGCACTGACTTTCGAGTAGCCAGTCATTCCTTCATTTAGTGGATAAGTGTGAGTAAAGCTCATATATTAAGAAAGTCTTTTTTTTTTTTTTTTTTGCCTTTTTGCCTCTCGAGCTCTGCCTCTCCAAGGAGGGGATAATCCAGTTGGGTGCTATAGCTCACGTCTGTAATCCCAGCACTTTGGGAGGTGGAGATGAGAGGATTGCCTGAGCTCAGGAGTTCGAGACCAGCCTGGGCAACTTGGCGAGAACTCGTTTCTACAAAATATTAGCTGGGCGGGATGGCATGCATCTGTGGTTCCAGCCACTTGGAAGGCTGAGGCAGAAGGATCGTCCGAGCCCATCAGGTCGAGGCTGCAGTCGTGAGCATGCCACTGAACTCTAGCCTGGGAGATAGAGTGAGAATCCGACTTAAAAAAAAAGGGGGGATAATCCAACCTAAATTTTCTAAGAAAGACCATGTGAAGAAGTTTTCTAAATTATGGAGTGAATCAATGCTATGTATTCATTCTGCAATTTGGACTTGCCCTTCTGAGAAGTGGATTAGTAACAATATCCTTAGAAATAAGGAGTCAGCAGACACAGAAAACCAAACACTGCATGTGGGTACCACTCATATGTGGGAGCTCATCTTTGTGGGTCACAAAGATGGAAATAATAGACACCGGGGGCACCAACAAGGGGAGAGGTGAGGAGGGAGGTTAGGATTCAGAAATTAATTATGGGATACAATGTGTACTATTTGGGGAATGGGCCACCTGAGACCTAATCCCCACCACTACACAATATGTCTATGCAACAAACGTGCTTGTGTAACTCAGAATCTAAAATAAAGATTAAAAATATTTTTTTTTCTGTCAGGAAAAAAAAAGAAAAGAAATGGGGAGTCAGATTCGGCAGGAGGATGCAGCCTTCCCCAAATCCCAGGTTGAATTGTCCCTGTAGGCTGTGAATGTAGGACTTTAGGCCCTGTCCAGGCCGAGATCATATCTGAGGTTGACCCTTGTGAGCGCTTCCCTGGAACCTGGAAGACATTGAACTTGAAAGTCTATTGAGTATGTGAAGAGAGTAGGGGTGAGACAGAACTTGGGGGTATGGGGACACTCATATGGTCTCTGAGGACTATTGGTGGCACCACACAGGACACAAGAGGAAATTTTGGGGCTGACATAACTCTCTGGTAAGTCAAGGACCAGAACTGAAGCCACGCTGTATCCCAAGGGCTTGCTTAGGTCCCTCTTTGTTTGAATTTTTTCAAAAAGCATGGATAATAGTGAAAATTTCTTTTTTTTTTTAGTTTGAGTCTCACTCTGTTGTCCAGACTGGAGTGCAGTGGCACGCTCCCAGCCACTGCAGCCTCGACCTGCTGGGCTCCGGCAATCCTTCTGCCTCAGCCTTCCAAGTAGTCGGAACTACAGGTGTGTGCTACCACGCCTGGCTAATTTTTTATTTATTGTAGAGACGAGGTCTCGCCAAGTTGCCTGAACGGGTCTTGAACCCACGGGCTCTGGCAATCCACTCACCTCGGCCTCCCAAAGCGCTGGGATTACAGGCTGAGCCACTGAGCCCAGCCGATAGTGAGAATTTCATGAAGAAAAAGGAGAAAAGGCCAGGTGCCTTAAGCCTAGCCTGGGCAACTCCGTGAGACCTCATCTCTACAATAAATCAAAAAATTAGCTGGGCGTAGTGGTGCACGCCTATAGTTCCAGCTACTTAGAAGGCTGAGGTGGAAGGATCACCTGAGCTCAGCAGGTCGAGGCTGTGGTGGCTGTGAGCGTGTCACTGCACTCCAGCCTGGGTGTCAGAGTGAGACTCCAACTCCAAAATAAAGGGGAAAAAACAGTGGAAAAAGACCTAAAGAGAAGAGTATCAGCCAGGCACAGTGGCTCACGCCTGTAATCCCAACACTTTGGGAGTCCAGGCAGGAGGATTGCTTGAGCCCAGGAGTTCAAGACCAGCCTGGGCAACAGAGCAAGACCTCGTCTCAACAAAAAATCAGAAAATTAGCCAGATGAGGTGGTGCACACCTGTAGTCCCAGCTACTTGGTAGGCTGAGGCAGAAGGATCTTTTGAGCCCAAGAGGTTGAGGCTGCTGTGAGCTGTGATAGTGCTACTGTAGTCCCGCCTGGGTGACAGAAACTCTGACTCAAAAAAAAAAAAAAAAAAAGTATCACTTAGACCTGCCTACACTGGCAATTTTTTGTCCCTGAGAGGAAGTAACCTGGTGAGTGTGGCATGGCATATAGTGTGCTCTGGGAAGGGACAGGGGACCTGGGTTTCTAGCTGTGGCCAGCTTGCTTTCTCACCATGGGCCTGTGGACAGCCACTGCCCACTCGTGGAGCACGGGTCCCTCACCTGTACTGATGTGTGACACTGCAGTGATGGGATCTTGGACCCCTCTCCCGCTTGCTGGGACTCTAGGCTTCTGCAGGGCTGCAGTGACTTCAGATATCACAGAAAAGGAGGAGTCCTGGGTGTGGTGGCAGCTTAGCACCTCGGGGTGTCCTTTCTGTCATTAGTGCACAGGAGAGAGAGGGACAGCTTCCTGCAGGGGTTGAGCAGGCGGGGAGATCGCTCCAGGCTGCCTCCCCTCTGCCCCCACCGTCGTCCCATCTCAGTCCCCGGCTATTTTGGTCCCAGAGAACTTCCTCCCACAGCTCTGTGGAAACACTGGAATCGTGACCCACAGCCCCCCCAAACTATTCTGGTCCTGGGCTCCCCACTCAGTCCTCCCCTTCCGCCCACCTCATTCAGCGTTACTTCTGTGCCACACACGCTGAGCCCAGGCTCTGGGAAAGCCTCTGGGATAGTGTCCCCGGCTACTCCTGTTGGTCTACGGCTGGACGCTTTTGCTGAGGCCTAGTGCTGCCACAGCTGCACATCGCCTGCCTCTCAGCCAGGCTTGGAGCCACTGGTGATGCCACAGCCTATCAAACCTGTGTGATTCAGCTTCTTCAGGTCCAGAGCCACCCTCCAGTTGGGACTGGCTGGTGAAGTTGCCACCTCGCAGTCCTTTTCTCAGCTCCCCTCTCTGTGCCCCCTCCTGAGGCCCTTTGGCCAGTCCAGAACTCAGGACCCTTCTCTTCAATCCACCCAGAACCTGACTCTTCAGGATATAGCTGGAGGACAGGAAGACTTCCAGGGCTCAAATTCTGACTTCAACACTTTGCAGCTGTGTTGATCAAGCTACTGAACCTCTCTGTGCTTCAGTTTCCTCCTCTGTAGAGTGGGAGCCTCATTAGGGTTCTTGTGAGGACAAGAGGAGGTAAAATATATTATGTGCTTAGAATAGGACCTGGCAGATAGTGAGAATGAAAGTAGTGTTAGCCATTACCATTTACACAAGAGTTTTCCAATGCTTAAAACACTTAGAAAAGCTATCTGGTGGAGAAAACCAGGGCTTAGAAGTCAAATAAATCTGGGTTTAATTCATGGCTCTGCTACTTTCTAAATGACTCTGGGCAAGCATTTTTATTGTTCTAAATCTCAGTTTCTTTACCTGTGAAATGGGGATAGAAAAAATGGGGGTCCCATGAGATAATGCATGCCAAGTCCCTAGGTCATGGGAAAAGCTCAATAAACACCATTTATGATGAGCTATTCTCACGGCCACACAGCCTCAACCTACTGGACTCAGGTGAGCCTTCCGCCTCAGCTTTTCAAGTAGCTGGAACTACAGGCATGCGCCACCATGCCCAGCTAATTTTTTGATTTATTGTAGAGATGAGGTCTCGCCAAGTTGCCCAGGCTGGTCTCGATCCCGTGGGCTCAGGCAATCCTCTCACCTTGGCTTCCCAAAGTGCTGGGATTATAGGCATGAGACACTGCGCCAGGTCCATGAAGAGCAATTCTCAACTGTTTGCCATCTGCCTGCCTCATTGGGTCATAAGCGCCAACAGGCAAGGAGTTTCTGCTTCATGCACAGGGGCCCTACCGCCTAGCATGCCCTGCAAAGATTTGACAATTCCACGTGGACCGAAACATCTGGTGCACGAAAAGGCAAGCCCAGAGCAGGGTACACTGCAGGCGCCCCAAGTTCTAAGTCCCTCCCTCTTCCTGGGAGCCTCGGCTTCCAGCGAGGCAAGCCCTTCCGCCGGCTGTCCAGTCCTGCCCTCTCTTACCTGCCGTGCAACGCTGTATCCGGTTCCGCAGCCATTTCAGCAGGGGCTCCATGGTGCATCCGCACACCCAGGGGTTGCCGCCGATCTGCAGGGTCACCAGCCCCGGCAGGTCCTCCAGGGCCTCGAGGCTGAGGAAGGCCAGGCCCCCGTAGCTGAGGTCCAGGTCTCGGAGCTGCACGAGGCCCTGGAAAGCCTGGGGGTGCACCCTCCGCAGCCAGGGGTTGTGGCTCAGGTCGATGTGCACCAGCCCGTGGGCCTGCTGGAACATGTCGGCCGGCACGTGGCTGAGGTTGTTGTAGCTCAGGTCCAGGTGTGCCAAGCGCTTGGCGTGGAGGAAGAGGCCGGCGGGCAGCTCCATCAGGGAGTTATTACGCAGGTCCAGCACCCTGAGTTCCACGTAGCACGTGAGGTAGCCAGGCGGCACGGCCGCGATGCGGTTGTGGGCCAGGCTGAGGTTGCGGGTGTCCATGGGCAGGTCCGGCGGCACCGAGAAGAGCCGCTGGCCGCTGCAGTCCACCACCTGGTTACGGCACGTGCAAAGGACCGGGCAGCTGGTGCCGGCATCTGAGTGCATCACCCCGGCAGCCAAGAGGAGGGAGACCAGCAGCATGGCTGGGTGGGGGGGCCCGGGCCAGGGAAGCTGGGCCCAGGTGTCGCCCATCTTAGGCAGCTGGCCGCAGCAGTGCTGAAGGGAGCCCATTGGGATTCTGTCCATGGAACTGAGAGTTGGTGGCACAGGAAGGCAGCTACATTGGGGGCCAGAGCCCACTAAGGAGGGGCTCCTCAGAGCGTGGTGTCATCACGGGAACCTCTGAGCACCAAAGGGCTTCCTGAGAGCCACAGGAAGTCACCTTCTGGAGCCCAGGGGGGCGAGAAACCCTGTCCAGGCCCCCCACGGTCTGAAATGATGATCAAAACTTGAGAAGGGAAGGGGACAAGGATGGGGCTGGATCAGCTGCCAGCAGGTCCTGGAAGGGTTCCCAGATGCTTTGTGTCTCTCTCACCCATGCCTGCTGGACACTTCCTCTTGACGCTGTGTCTGAGAGGTGGGAGGGAGGGTCTGAAGGAGATGAAAGGTGCCCTTTAAAGGTCCTGGCACTTCTTCTAAGAAAAGTTAAGCCCCGTCCCAAGTCTGGGACTGATTAGGAAGCCAGGGCTGCACCTGGGTCTCCAGCGTTCAAGGTCTCAGAGGCCATTTCTCCTGATGGCCTGGTGGGCTTGAGTTCAAGGGGGTCCCGGGGTGGGTGTTTTGGGAAGGGAGCCCAGGAGGAAGTAGGTCTCCATGGGCCTCCTAAAAGCGTGAGAGTCCTAAGCCTCAATGGCTGCTGCAATCCCCAGGGAGGCTCTTTTTTCCCCAGGGAGGGGAGGACCTCAAGTGACACCCACTGTCTGGGCCTCTGAGGCTGGAAAGAGCCATGAGTCCTGGAGGTGCAGGCTGGGGTCAACTCGAAGACCCCTGGCTACTTCCCCAAGCCAGTGTCCCCCTCAGGACAGCTCTGGACTCAGCAGGCAGAGGCGGAATTCCTTCTGTCAACAAGGAAAGCACTCAGGTAGAGAAATCCTGAGCCCTCTACGCCCCTTCCCCCTGTCCCCTTCCCCCAGGTCTCTGTCCCACTTCTCTCCCTCTCTCTCTCTTTCTCTTTCTCCTCCCTTCTTTGCCCCCCAACCACAAAGTTCTCTGCTTACTTACTGTCTCTCAGGTGTGGGCAGTGGTGGACTCAGACCCCAGCCTCACATTGGTACCCACCAACCTCCCCACCCCAACCCGCAGCCATCCCCCTTCGGGTTTCTGTCCTGGGTTAGATGCATTTTCTCTCCTCACATCCCCACCGCCATTGGCACCAAACACCCCACCCTTGAACAACTCGCTAAGAAAAACAAGCATCCTCACTCTGGCTGTTTGTATACCTCTTTCAAACACTCTCAACACCTCTCTCTCTCTTTCACACACACACAGACACGCACACCATCCTTCTGTGACTCCCCCATATTTTGCCCTGCCCTGGGCTCATGCCACCCCAGTTTTCTCCCCAGCTTCCTTTTCTGCACACGCAGTTTTGCAAAGCCCCCTCCCCAGCCAACCCCCAGGACCCCCCCCAGTGCACACCCCTCATTCCAGCATCCTTTTCCACACACACCCCACTCTCCTGTTCGCTGCCCACAGCTGGAGCCCACACCCAGACTTGGTCAGGCAGAGGGACCGAGCGATGCCACGCCCGGAGCCTCAACCTACCCTGCACCCGCACCCTCGGTGGCCCCTGCTTCTCCCTTGCCCACCTGCCATCCTCTCTTGTCCTCCCCTCACCCTTCGGTCTGGCGCTGCCTCTCTTCCCACCGCTTCCAGCCCCGATCCCGCCCACTGGGGAATCACCCCAGCTCCCTTTCCTTCATCCAGACACATTTTTCGGAGCCCCCAGTCTCCCCCATACTCCCACAGGCCCTCAAGAGCCTACTCACTTCGTTCCAAGGACACAGCCATCAATCTGCGGCAGACGCGGGTCTCCCTCCCTCATCCTGGGATCCCGCTTGCTCCTTGCTTGCTTCAGAACAGATTGCCTCTCCAGCTCTTCCCCTCCCCCGGCCTCTCCTTCTCCATGTCTCCTGGATCCCAGGCCAGCATCTTCCGTGGTTTCCCGTCCTGTGGTCCCCGTGCCCCCTCTTTCACTCAAAATGGGAATCAGAGAGAAAGGATGCTTAGAAGAAAGTTCACAGAACCTGAATGCTTCTTTCTGAAACTCAGCTGGTGCTGAGGCTGCCGGAGTATGTGGCTTCCGCCTGAGCCAGGTCTTCCCCCTCCCTCCCCCCCTTCCCTCCGTCTCTTTCCCTCCCTCTATCCTTCCCCCTCCTCTCTCCCTTTTTCGCTCCCCTTCTTTTTCCTCGAGGGCCAGGTACTGACGTTTCACTGTCTCTTAGCAACTGCCTCCACATCTCTGAGCAACAGGAGAACTGGCTGTGGACCCCACCACGATGGGAAAGGAGAGAACGAAGCACTCCACTAGGCAGAATTCACAGCCAAGGAGAAGTCACAGGATCCTAGGGAGAGGGCAAGAGGAAAAAGGAGAGAGGAGGGTGGGCAGGCCCGGACAGGAGCAGGGGAAGAGGAGCAGGCAGGAGAGAGGGCCAAAAAGCCCAACCAGAGAGGCCGGAGTAGGGGCAAGGCGCAGGTCTGGAATTGGAGATAGAGGGAGAGCTTAAGGGCATGGGACCCAGAAGCGAAAGCTGAGAGGGCTTGGGATGAATAGAAGCGGACTTAGTGGCGGAGTGGGGAAAAAATGAGGGGCATCCAAGACATGAATAAGGATGGAAAGAAAACAGATGTGCATGTAACAAGTTTGCTCACTTGATGGGACGTATCTCTTCAGTCACTATATAATATTCCTGGGTCTGAATGTGTTTTGGGTTCCAGGTACCAGATGGCTGGCTCAGGGCTCAGGGCTTGTTAGGGACCACTGTATTCCCTTGTAGGGACTATAAGGTCTTTTTCTGCTTCTTGATTGTCTCCCAGACCCCATGAGCTCTCTGGGGGCTAGGAGTCTTGGTTGGAATGGACCAATTTCCCCTTGGTTTGGGATCTGAGCGTCTTTGGGCCCTGGCCAGGTGGGGAACCTGGGGCTTTACAAACACTTGGATCTGCTTCTAGGGGACTGGAAGCTTGTGGTCCTTTCTTCTTTCTCCAGGCCCTCTGTCTGTTGTCCTGTCCCCATTCCTCCTATTCCCCTACACCGTCAGAATGACTGCAAAGGAAGGTGACATTTTTGCAATACTTCTTTTCTTGCAGATCCATTGAGTAAGTCTCTAGCAGTCCTACATTTTAAAAACTGGCTTCACCAGTTGGTTTGGTCAAAGAGCTGCCTTATTTCTTTGTTTTAATAAATATGTGTTGAGCATTTACAGATGGTAGGCTTACAGCCGCCAAGATGAATGGAGACTCTTTTCTCATAAAGCTGACCTTGGCCCTGTGTGTTTAGTCAGTTTCTCTGGGGCCTCTTGCACTGAAGTAATATCTTAGGTCTTTTGGGGGAACCAAAGTGGAGTAATAGAAAACGAGTGTGAAGTTATACAGATTCTGGGCATTTGTAAAATTGTTAAAATCATTGACATTGTCCTCTCTAACATGATTTTTTCCCTCTATGGTTATAGAAAGTTGTTTTCCTGCTGTTTCTCTCATAAAGTGCTCATTTTGAAACTTGCATGTTTTACAAGGTCTAGCACAAGACAACATGGTAGCCACTACATAAATATTTATATGTTGGATTGACTGAGGTAAATGTGATTTCTACCTCCCTTAGAGAAGGGAATGTTTGCTTAATCTAATTTATGAGTTTAGAAATAAAATATTAATCTTAACCCAGAAAACACAACAACACATTGAGACAAGTAATTCATTAAAACTGAGGACTGTTGACCTCGGGAAAACAAAGCCAACATCACGTGTTATCATCAACTGAAAAATGGTAGAAAACATCATTATTGTAATAGAAGCCAGAAAAGGTATTCGTATTTAGTGTTGACTAATGGTACCCTAAAAAATAAATAAAAAAGGGTAGAGGTTTTCTTCTTTTACGTGATATGGTTTATATTTATAATTAGAGTCAGTAATATGACTAAAGGAAAATATTGGTGACAGTTTCCTTAAAAAAATAAGATCTAGGTATGGCTCATCACCATTTGAAACTTCAGTTGCTTGACCTTTAAAATAGGGATAATGGGCCATGCTCGGTGGCTCAGCCTATAATCCCAGCACTTTGGGAGACTGAGGTGAGTGGATTGCCTGAGCCCGTGGGTTCAAGACCATCCCGGGTAACTTGGTGAGACTTCATCTCTACAATAAATAAAAAATTAGCTGAGTGTGTTAGCACGTGCCCGTAGTTCTAGCTGCTTGGAAGGCTGAGGCAGAAGGATTGCTGGAGCCCAGCAGGTTGATGCAGGGGTGGCTGTGAGTGTGCTACTGCACTCCAACCTGGGCAACAGAGTGAGATTCCAACTCTAAAATAAAATAAAATAAAATAAAATAGGAATAATGACACCTATCTCGAGTGTTTTTTTAGGTACATGAGTTGTTATTAATAAGGCACTTAAAAAAAACAGTATACAGGGAGCACTACAGATGGGTTTGTTAAATGAATAAGTAAAATAAAGCAAAATAAAATAAACAGTAGAGTATAAAATTGCTAAAAATAGTTCTGCAGAAAGAAAAAACAAATGAATTACACAAAAAAGGAAAAGTGAAGAAAGGAAAATATTACGTTTGCTGGTAATTTGAATGTACTGTGTGAGATAAGCTGCCAAACCTTCAGAAAATCCCAGTTAGAGAGCATTATCATTGCACACAATATCTTCTGTAAAAGTGAGGCTCAATGGGGCAGAAACATTTTAAATAACTTTTTACTTTTAATCATTCTTTGAATCATTGTTGGAGTCTATGAATCCCAAACTTTTGTCTCTTGGCACACTATGTGCCATGAGAAAACTGCTCTCAAACAAGTTTGAGAAACATTGGAGTTAAACAACATGAAACAAATCTATTTATTGCATGATTTCTCGGAGGCTTTAATGTGTAAACGATCATGGCTAGTCTTCAAGGGACAGCATTGGGGAGAGAGGGAAGAAAATATCCAGCATTTTCTAAACTTATGTGGGATCTCTATTTTTTAATCTTCTGCTCCCTTTCTCCCTTTCTCTCCTCCTCTTCCCCTTCCCTCCTTTCTTCCTTCCCTTCCCCCTCTCATTTTCCTCCCCTGAATCCTCCTCCTTTCCTTCCTCTTTCTCCTTCTCCCTCTTCCCTCTCTTCCCCCTCATCCTCCTCCCCCTCTTCCTCTTCTTCTTCTTTTTGGTCAGAACTGTTAATATTGGGTACCGTTTTCAGGGGAGCATGGTTTAGGAAATACTAAACTAAGCATTTTTTATAAACTGTCCCTTGCTGAAATGTCTTCACTCTAGTACTAGCAGTTGGCTTCTACAGAGGTCATTTTATTTTTTTACACAAAGAAATGAAACTTGGGTTACTTTATGAGAGTGATTGCAAATATTAGGTAACAGTAAATCTAAGTTGAAACACCTAGGCTGGGTGGTTGGCTGTTTCCTTTTGCAAAATGACCTTCTCCTGCACAGAATTCTTGCAGTGGGAGTGATTCAATTTTGAGCCCCGGCAAAATGATAAATGATGACATATCATGGCCTTTTGGGGTCTCATGCAAGTTATTGAAACTGTGATTGTTCAATCCATGAATGTCAAGGATTTGCTCTACTGGGAAAATACACAGAAATCAATCAAAGAGTTGTAGAAAATGAAATGAGCTGACAAATCATTTTCACAATTATGATTTTCTGAATACATGTTAAGTTAACTGTAACAATGACAGAAAGTCTTTAAATACATGGGAATTAATTTAATCTACCACAAAATAAATGTATTCGAGGAAAACTACAAAATCTTAGTAGAATGAAGACAGAGAAAGAAATGGAAAACTAATCTATCTAGTTGCCAGGGATGTTTAAAAGTAAGAAAGATGATTCTGCTTTCTTCATTAGTATAAACTAATGAAATAGATAGCAGAATTTGGAGATCTGTTCATGAAAGCCATCTGGGGCAAAAACCAACAAGAAAGCACACAGATCATGTAAATAAGATGATGATGATGGTGGTGATGACGATGACGACTGGGAATGTTTAAAAGTAATGATGATGGATTTACCTCACTAAAAAATTAAAAATATGTTTGCAAACTGACCATCATTCAATGATATTAATCAATACTTGGGCTTTGAAAAATGACTGTAGGATAAATTACATTTTCCAGAAGTGATTCTCATCATCAGAACACAGAACATGAAAAATGGAAAAAGAATGTTGAAGGTAAGGTCAGAGAAGAAATGTTATTGAGACGCTAGTTCCATACTTCATTTTTCTACACTGAAGAAATTTCCAAACGTTTCAAAGAAACAATAACAAAATATTAATCAGGAAGAGAACAGAATAGCACATTTAGCCTAGCTGTGGAGGGAAGGCAACTTTCTGTGTGTTGAGGAAATGTACAATGTCATTAGTGGCACGATGGCTCTTATCAAACATATAACGTTAAAAGACAATGAGGTTTTACTGAGCCAAAAATGATAAAACAAAATCAGACAGAAAGGAAAGAAATCAGCAGGAAAATAAATTTTAGAAATAAACGATTTGAAATAAAAATACAAAATACATTAAGAAATGCTACAAGTATAATTCTTACCAATTGACATAATACATAAATTATTCTGATGCAAATATAGAAAATATAACAATTGGTAGGTAAGATTCTAAGATGGCTCTTGTGGTAGATAGAATAACGGACCCAAAAGATGTCCATATTCCAACTGGGCTCGGTGGCTCAGCCTGTAATCCCAGCGCTTTGGAAGGCTGAGGTGAGTGGATAACCTGAGCCCGCGGGTTCGAGACCCGCCTGGGCAACTTGGCGAGACCTCGTCTCTACAATAAAATCAAAAAAATTAGCTGGGCGTGGTAGCTCGCGCCTGTAGTTTCAGCTACTTGGAAGGCTGAGGCGGAAGAATCACCGGAGCCCAGCAGGTCGAGGATGCAGTGGCCGGGAGCGGCCACTGCACTCCAGTCTGGGTGACAGAGTGAGACTCCAACTCAAAAAAAGAAAAAAAAGTCCATATTTTAAATCCCTAAAACCTGTGAATATGTCACCTTACATGGTGTGAGGGACTTTGTAGATGTGATTAAGTAAAGGATCTTAAGATGGGAAGAGTATCCTGAATTATCCAGGTGGTTCCTTAAAAGGGAAAGAGGGAGGTAGGAGCATCAGAGAAGGAGAGGGACTGATGAAAGCAGAGGTTGAAGATGTATGGCTGCCTTTGAAGACAAAGGAAGGGACCACAAGTCAAGGAATGCAGGCAGCCCCGTAGAAGCTAGGAAAAAACCAGTAAACAGATTCTTTCCTAGAGCCTCCAGTAGAAATTTAGCCATGGAAATCCATTTGTGAACTCCAGAACTGTGAGAGAATAACTTGATGCTGCTTTTAGCCACTACACTTGTGGTAAGTTGTTATAGCAGCAATAGGAAAATAAGGGAGCCCTCAAGATTATCACCTCCTGGTTGAGTCTGAGTAGAATCTGTGCATATGATGGGATATTACTTCGGTGGTTAGTTGACTAAGCAGTTGATTTTACGTTAATCATCAGGGAAACTATTCAGGTGGGCCTCACCTAATCACATGAGCCCTTAAAAGGACCTGGCCCTTCCTGAAAGGGTATTGACTCCAGGGATAGTTTCACTGCTAGCTCTGAGAATGGAGGGGCCTGGGGCATGTGGAAAGGACTTGAGAGTGGGCTCCAGTTGCTAAACTGATCCCTGGCCAACTGTCAGTAAGAAAACGGGGACCTCAGTCCTACAGCGGCAATGACCTGAATTCTGCCCACAGCTTGATTAAGTGTGAAAGATGACCAGCCCTGAGTTCCAGATGAGAATGCAGCAGGCCAGCACCTTGATCACAGCCTCATAATCCTCCGGGTATCAAATCCAGCTATGCTGTGCTGGGACTTCTGACCTCCAGAGGAATTAGTTTATAAATGGGTGTTGTTTAAAGGCACTAAGTTTGTGGTGATTTTTTTTTTTTGAGTTGGAGTCTCACTCTGTCTCCCAGGCTGGAGTACAGTGGCACGCTCACGGCCACCCCAGCCTCAACCTGTTGGGTTCCAGTGATCCTTCCGCCTCAGTCTTCCAAGTAGCTGGAACTACAGGCACACGCTATCATGCCAGGTTAATTTTTTATTTATTGTAGAGATGAGATCTCACCAAGTTGCCTGGGCTGGTCTTGAACCCGTGGACTTAGGCAATCCACTTGCCTTAGCCTCCCAAAGTGCTGGGATTACAGGCTGAGCCACCAAGCCCGGCCGCAATTTGTTATACAGCAAGAGAAAACAAAAACAAATGCCATGTGGAAAAATGCACGGTCTAACTAGAAATTAAAAACATGAAGATAAAAACCATTGTGTGATAATACATTAGATGAGTAACAATAAATCCATCTGTACAACTCCATGTGCTGGGTGTGGAGGGAGCAGACACATGCACACTTCTTGGAGGCACTGCGAATGGGCTCAGGCCCACTTAGGAGATTGCTTGTCTTTCCGACTTGGCAATTAGTAAGAAATTTGTTCGTTTAAAAATATTCATAACAAGAATATTTATGATGATGAAAAAGATGAAAATAATATAAATACCCAACATTCAGCAACAGAGGGTGTTAAGCAAGCATCTTGTTAGTGTAAAAGAAACACCAAAGATAATTTTATTAATTGTGGCATCCTGATGGGTAATATTGTTCCCTGCAAAGCATGTACAATCATGTTAACTGAATAGAGCAGAGCAACAATTAACTTATACTTGCTTCGCCACCCACTGGCTGTGTGCCTTTAGGCTAGTGACTTTTCATCACTGTGCTCAGTTTTCTCATCTCTAAAATTGGCACGATTTTAGTATGTGTCTCACAGAGCCACTGGGAGATTTGAAAGAGGCAATATGTGTAGACACTGGCATAGTTCTTGGTCCTTTATAAAAACTCCAGGAATTGGCCATTAATATTATTAGTAGCGAATTGGATGCTTTGTAACCCAGACTCTTCAAAAGCTTCCTCTCTCTCTGTCTCTTCTCTCTGATAGGGTCTTCCTCTGTCATCCAGGCTAGAGTATAGTGGTATGATCATAGTTCAATAACCTCAAACTCCTGGGTTAAAGGAATACTCCTGCCTCGCTGTCTCAAGTAGTTGGAACTACAGGTAGGCACCATCACATTCAATTAATTTTTAATTTTTTTAAAGTAGAGATGGGGGTTTCATTATGTTACCCAGGCTGGTCTCAAATGCCTGGCTTCAAGTAATCCTCCCTCCTCAGCCTCCAAAGTTGTTGGGATTACATGTGTGAGCCACTGTGCCTGGCCTTAAAATCTCTTGATCCAATTTGGGAGGCAATATTACGTGGTAGAAAGCTATGTGACACAGTAGTTAGAAGCAAGGGCTTTGGTGTAATAATAATAACAAAACAACAACAACAATAATAAACTCTGGAGAAACCATAATTCCTCCTCCGCTCACTCTTTCTCCTCTTCTTTTTAATTATTATTTTGAAAGGAAGTTGGTGAAAGCGAGTATAAAATCTCAGCTCAAATAATAGCACGTTTTCTTTATACAACCCAGCCTATCCTTTTTGCTTGTGACCAGCACACATGTTCTCTCTGCTCTTTGGTTTCTGGATCCCTGATCCAGTTCTTGAGCTTTTCTGATGTCTTCTTCCTGCCTTGGAGATCTGCCACATCATTCCTTTGGAATTGGTCTAGAACTCCTGGGCTCAAGCAATCCTCCCACCTGGGCCTCCCAAAGTGCTGGGATTACAGGCATGAGCCACCATGCCTGGACTTGTCCCTTTGAAGTTGGTTCCTGGCCACTTCAAAGGTGTGTGTGTGTGTGTGTGTGTGTGTGTGTGTATGTGTGTGTGTGTGTGTGTGTATGCATACATGGACACATGAGAAAGGACTCTCCAAGAAACAGAATTTACTTATAAAAAATTGTGTATTTGTTTATATATTTATTTCTCAATATTATTTTTTGAGTCATAGTCTCACTCTGTCACCCAGGCTGGAGTGCATGGCCACTGCAGCCTTGACCTGCCAGGCTCAGGCGATCCTTCTACCTCAGCCTTCCAAGTAGCTGGAACTACAGGCATGCACAGCCACGCCCGGCTAATTTTTTGATTTATCATAGAGATGAGGTCTCACTAAGTTGCCTAGGCTGGTCTTGAACCTCTGAGTTCAGGCAATCCTCTCTTCTCCACCTCCCAAAGTGTTGGGATTACAGGTGTGAGCCACTGCGCCCGGCTTATTTATTCTACATATTTAAACTTCAGTCACCTTCAAAGTACTCTCCTTTGATGCAATATACCTATTGAGACACTTTTTCCACTATTTAAAACCATTTAAAATAAAAAAATTTAGATTCGTGAGTAGACATGCATATTTGTTACATGGACATATTGTTTAGTGGTGGGGATTTGGTCTCAGGTGGCTCATTCACCAGATACTGACGTCTGTGCCCCATAGGTAGTTTCTGAACACTAAGCTCTCTCTCCCCTCCCCCCTTATTAGTGTCCTCAGTGTCTATTATTTCTATCCGTGTGACTGTTTAGCTCCTCTACATATGAATGAGAACATGTGGTGTTTGGTTTTCTGAAGAATGAAATCAAAACAGTTTTTGAACTTGTCAATTTTGATGCCTTTTAGTGCTTCTGCCATTTTTTGTTTCATTTCTTCCATATTGGCAAAGTGTTTCTCTTTGAAGACCTTTTCATCTGGGGAAACAAAAAAAAAGTTGCTCAGAGTGAGATCAGCCTGAGGGTCATGCCTTTTTTTTGGGTCAAAAACCACTGAACATTCAGTGTGGTGTGGGCAGGTGCATTTGTAAATCACCCATCATGAAATGGGCAAATACATTGAAAGAATTTCCAAAAAACAATTTACTGAAGCCAAATGCAGCCTCTCACAACAACTTTAGTTGGCACACCGATGTCAGTGGGTCCCTAGAACACTTATCTAGTGGTAGAAGCCTGTACCTCAGGGGGCCTGCCCTTGAAAAAATAATTCCGGTCTTTTTTAGGTTGCCTTTTATATGCTTCAACATTGCTAAGAGATAGATCTTAAATGTTCTCATCATAAAAATAAAACTATGTGACATGATGGATGTGTTAACTAGCTTGATTGAATCACTTCACAATGTATACATTTATCAAAACATCATGTTGTACCATTTTTTGGAGATTGGCATGCACAGTTCACTGCAGCCTCGAACTCCCAGGCTCATGCAACTCCCATGTGTAGCTGGGACTACAGGTGTGCACCACCACTCTTGGATAACTTATTTTTATTTTTCTGTAGATACAAGGTCTCACTATGTTGCCTAGGCTAGTCTAGATTTCCTGGGCTCAAGCAATCCTCCTGCCTCAGCCTCCCAAAATGTTGGATTACAAGCATGAGCCACAGTGCCTGGGCGGGTTATATTAATACAATTTTTATGTGTCAGTTAAAAAGCCAATAAAAATAAAAACAAAAAAGCAGGGCTGTCCTTATATGGTGGAGGGAAACCTCCCTGGGGACCCCATACCTCAGCTGAGTATAATAATCCGTGTATAATAATCTGGGGTTCCCTCTTCACCTGTGAAGTGACGTCTTCAGGAACTTGTTGACTCTGCAGAGTGTCTCCCTTCCTGCCTGGCTCCTGAGCTGTTCCCTCCCTTGTGGGTGTCTGCTGAGGCTGAGCTTACCCAGCTGTCTTCCACTTGTGATACTGATGTTGTCCAGATGTGCTCAGCTGGCACTCCACCCCAGCCAGACTGCCGAGCTGCTTCTGTTACCAGCCACTGACTCTGAGTCACGCTTCTGGCCCATTCATTCTGGCAGATGCCTTCTCCCAGACATCCTTAGAGTTCTGGGAAGAGGATGGTGGGAGGGCACCCAGCTCCTCACCTGGGGTTTTCTGGAAAAGGGGAGCAGCAGTGTTCAAGGAGGAAGAAGTGAGAGGCAGAAACTGGGAAAAGTTGGAAGCTTTCTTCCCGGGCATTTGAGAGCTAAGGCCTATTTACAGGATGATTGTTAATAAGTCTTGCCAATTGAAGCTTCCCTTGGAAATACCCTGGAGTTGCAATGAGGTCATACCCATCTCTGTGACTTATGCTCTTTGCTCTCTCATCTGTCCATATGGATAAAGCTGTACCACCTATCTCCTGGGTCAGACACAGAGAAGCTGCCTCATTGGAGTGACTTATTCTTGCCTGTGTCCTTGAAGCCACTTGTGCTGCTTGCTTCTTCTCACCTTATTACCCTGCCTAGGTGCTGCTGGGTTGGAATCAGATGACCTTGATCAGAGCTATGTCCCTGTGGGTTTCTGGTTCTCTGCCCTGGGACGTCGATGCAGAGTTCACAATTATTGGGCACCTTTTGGTGCCAGACACGAGGTTAAGTGCTTTCTGTGGATTATTTTATCTTGTTCTTATGGCAGTCCTATGAAGGGAGGTGTTTTCCCCCTTTTATGAGAAATCACAATTTTACAGATAAAACACATTGGAGGCCCAGATAAATTAGGCAATTTACTGAAGGTGACACAGTTTGTAGGTGGGAAAATGTATGACTGTCACTCATGAAACACTATTTTGTTTCAGTGTTGTTCCCGTGCCATCTTTTAAAATCCTTGTAATAATCTGGAACCTAGATGCAGACCTCCTGGAAGGATCTGAAGCCATGCAGTGATTGGAGTGTAAGACCTCAGCTGGTGGACCTTGGTGGGAAAGGCTGTCTTTGATAACCCAAACTTAGGAGAAAATTACAGTGCAAAGACATTGAGCAACTTGACCAAAGTCACACAGCTTGTAAATGGCAGAGGAAGAACTTCAACCTAGTCATCCTCCTTGCAAAGTCCAAGTTTACGCTGTCTTTCTGAACCTCAGTCTTCCTCTCTGTTAAATGGGGACAAGAATTCTCTTAGTGACTGCACAGGGTTCAAGACAGGACATTTCTGTAGAAACCATACAGTAGAGTGGAGGATCAGCGTTGTGATGGATAGCTGTGAGGGGGACTATCTTCCCAGGCACACCTTCCCTTTC
The DNA here is from genome assembly GCA_963574415.1 of Tarsius wallacei. Lineage (NCBI taxonomy): Eukaryota > Metazoa > Chordata > Mammalia > Primates > Tarsiidae > Tarsius > Tarsius wallacei. The sequence continues at coordinate 15,508 of CAUYQG010224833.1, read as the reverse complement.
TTGGGCCTGCCCCAGGTCTGCTATCCAAAGGAGATGGAAGGCCTGAGCCTGCAGAGACTGGGAGGGGTTGGGCTGCATCAGCATCACTGAGGTCTGGTACAGGGACGGTCTTTTTGAATCAGGTTGAATTTTCTGAAATATTCTAGTGTAGGTGGCATTAGAGAAACATACATTGAACAAAGTAAGCATGGGGGGACTTTTGCTTTTTGTTACGGGGAGGGATTGATGAGTCCACCTGTGGCCCAAGAGGAGAGGTACGTGGCTTCCCCACCTGGCAGCTGGTGGAGAGGACACAGCACCAGATTGAGGGCCAGCGGCACTGGGTTTAAATCCCTGGGCTGTTCCTTATCTGCTATGTGAGCTTGGGTTAGTCTCCCAATACCCCTGAGCCTCAGTATCCCTCTATGGAAATGGAAAAAAGCACTTCCTCGCTAAGTGAATTGTGAAGAACACTTTGTAAGCTCTTGAGTACTTCATACATACATACGATTTCTTTCTTTCTTTTTTTTTTTTGAGTTGGGGTCTCACTCTGTTTCCCAGGCTGGAGTGCAGTGGCATGATTACAGCTCACTGCAGTCTTGACCTCCTGAACTCAGGTCATTCTTCTGCCTCATCCGCCTGAGTAGCTGGGACCACAGGTGTGTGTCACCATATACAGCTAATTTATTTTTATTTTTATTTTTTTGAGTTGGAGTCTCAACTTATTTGTAGAGGTGAGTTCCCCCTTTGTTGCTCAGGCTGGTCTCAAACTTCTGGGCTCAAGTGATCCTCCTGACTTGGCCTACCAAAGTGCTGTGATTACAGGTGTGAGCCTCCGGGCCTGGCCTTATACATGCAACCTTCCTTCCTTTGGGTAACAAATGAGACATACTGGGCCTCCCTTATTTGACAGATTTTCAGGTTTGGCTTCAGGATCTCATAATGTGCTCTGGGGTGCGGGTATGTCAAAGCCTCAAAGAATTGAAGGAACAAGAGAAGTAATAGATACAGAAAGTTCCAAGATGGCTTCATTCCAGTCCCATGAAAGTGACCAATTGGCTGTTCAGGCATTCAACCACTAACTTTTCCAGCACCTCCTACATGCCTAGTGCTGGGCTTTGCATGGCCAGGGGGAGAAGAAAATCCAGTGGAATTGCTTGATAGGAGTTTAGGTGAGGAGACAAGATCAACAGCAACTCAGAATGATTAGCCATGGAATTTAATTCAGAACTATGCTAGATGGAGCATAGAGGTGTATGAGCCCTAAAAGAGAAACTGGTGGAGAGATGAGAGAAATCAGTAATTATGAAAGGCCTCCTGGCATAACCAGGACTTGGGAAGTCCTTCTGGAGAACCAGGGGAGATAGTAGTGGCTGCAGTGACGCTCCCCTTCTCCCCATGTTATGTGGACATTGTCATCTTCCTATTACTAAAAAGCACTGAGCTCTGACTCTATCCCAGGCGCATGCTATATCCTTTACGTCCTTGAAGCCTCTCAAACCCTTTGAGGTTAACACCACCATAGCCGCATTTTACAGATGAGAAAACAGGCACGTGAAATTAGGTGTGTCCAAGCCACATGACTAGTCAATGGCAAAGCCTGATTATAACTCTGGTCTATGGGGTATATTCAGAGCTTGTGCCCCTGACCACAAAGCTGCACACTGAGGGCATGATGGAGCTGTGTGAAACTCTCTTTCTTGTCCACCCAGGCTGAGAAAGTAGGGGCCACGGGAAGAAGGCTGGGAACTGAAAAGAAGAAATTTGTTTTTTATTCATTCTTTTGTTCTTCTCTCTCTCCAGAAGGGACTTTGGGGCCAGATGTTTTTGGCTAAGAGATGCCTTTGGCCTGGAGAGCTGAGAGGGACCACACCATGGTGGAGATGTGGGGGCTGGATGCTTTGGGCTGGCTCAGCCTCTGAATCCAGAAGAGAGAGAGGGGCCCAATGGTGCATTGCATAGTCCTCAAAGTAGCACATGAGGGTGGGGAAGAAGGGCTGAATCCACAGCTGCAGCTACAGTATGGTCTTCACTGGGGGAATGTGAACACAAAGCTCAAGAATTGATCAAACCAGGGAGGGCCAGGCTCCAACAGCCCTGTGAATTGGAAGGATGATGACCCCAAGAATGATAATCAGATCACCTCCCAATCCTAGGCAGCCCAGAGGAAGGAGTCCTAAACTGAGAAATCAGGCGATGCCCAGCTCTCCTTCAAATTTGCTGTTGGACCTTGAGGGCAAATCATATCCGCCCCTCCATGGGACTCAGTTTCCCTGTCTAATAACATGGGGCTTTTGGACAAGATGAGTTTTGAATAGAGTTCTAATGAGGGTAATGACTAAGCACTTGTCATGTTTTGAGATGATATTTAATCATTTTCTAAGGGGCTGGGTCCCTTTGACCTGACTGTTTGGCTCTGAAGTCTCAGGTTTCAGACTCTATAGCAATAAGGAGCTGAGAGAGGATGGAGGTCTCCCCATTACCCTAGGGAAGTGGGGACCAGCAGGGCTGGAGTGATGGAGCTCCACTGCCTATATCCCAGAATAGCTGCAGCCCTCCTGGCATCTGCTGTCCTGGCTTGCAAACTCCCATCTCATTGGCTGCTCCCTCTCCCTGTCGTCTGGCAGGCATTGCTTTCCAGGTTTTTGTGGCACCGACTAAGCAGCTCTCCTTGCAAGCTGCAGCATACTGGCTTCTTTCTCCAAGAGGCTGGGATCCTACAGCAACCCTTCCCTGGCTCCCTCCATCCTGATTCCCTTTACCTCCCTGGTAACAGGAGACAGAGCGGTAGTTTGGGATGGTAGAAAGAGGCCTAGACTATTAGTGCCAAGGGTCTATTGACTTGGTTGCTATGTGACTGGGTACAAGTCTAAACATCTCTCGGTCTCAGCATCTTCACCTGTTAAATGGGTATGATCAGGATATTGTTCTACTGATGTTGACCACGTGGTCTACCCGTGGTTCACAGCCAGAGTCTCTTTTGTTTAGACAGTGCCCACATCATGCTGGCTGTTTAATATTTTGAATACGATTTGGGGTAAAAATACCTGGGTATTCACACAGCACTGCTGTGGGAATTTAATGGGGCAAATAAAGGAGGGGAGCAAGCATTTGGGGAACTGTGAAGCCCTAATCAGATATTGAAGATACCTCTCTTTAATATCTGATTCTCTGCTCAGAATCCATTTGTCTCCTCTGTCTTGGTGATCAATTGCACCTTGAATTTTCCATCATTCATTAAAAAAAATTTTATTTTCAATTTATGGGGTGTACATGCAGGTTTGTAATATGGACAAATTGCCAAGTGATGGGGTTTGGGCTTCCAGTGTGCCCATTATCCAAATAATGAACATTGTACCCAATGGCTAACTGTCTAACCCCTTCCGCCTTCCCCTCTTTTGGAGTCTCCAGTGTCTGTTATTCCCATCTTTGTGTCCATGTGTACCCATCGTTAAGCTTCCACTTCTAAGTGAGAACATTTGGTGTTTGACTTTCTGTTTCTGAGTTATTTCACCTGAGACAATGGTGTCCTACTCTATCCATTACGGTTCAGGTAGAGTTCTCACTCTCCCAGCTGTAAGTCTGCATGTGACCAGGCCTGGGCAGGTGAACTTGTCTTTCTCTGGTCACAGAGACAGGCTGGAGAATGAATCAAACCAAAAAATGCTTATCAGAGACAATCCCGGGGTAAGCCCCAGACCTGACCAATAAGAACACATGTGTTCTCACTGTGGTAATTGCTCAGGGATAGGCATGTGACCTGAGTTAGACCAATCAGATGATTTCTCTGAGATTGTGCTCACTGGTATGGGTGGAAAAGTCCTTTCTCTTCTAGGTTAGTGTGAAGGCTGTGACTCATGGCTTTTTTTCCACCTGGAGGAAGCCTGTCTGGGTAGGAGCCAGGCAGAAACGAAGCCAGATAAGAGGCTGGGCATGATGGCTCATGACTGTAATCTCAGTGCCTTTGGAGGCTGAGAAGGGAGGATTGCTTGAGCCCAGGAGTTTGAAATCAGCCTGGGCAACATAATGAGACCTCATCTCTACCAAAAACAAACAAACAAGCAAACAAACAAACAAACACCCCCAACCCCCCCTTCCACAAGAAAAACAGAGAACAAAAACACAAAAAGCCAAAAAACAAAAAGCAAGCAAGCAAACAAACAAGAAACAATTAGCCAGGCGTGGTGGCATACGTCTGTAATTCCGGCTACTCAGGAAGCTGAGGTGGGAGGATTGCCTGAGCCCAGAAAGTCGAGGCTGTGGGGAGCCACAAGCGTGCCACTGCACTCCAGCCTGGGCGACAGAGATTCTGACATAAACAAACAAACAAACAAACAAATCATATAAGAGTTGAGGAGAGAGAGAAGAGTCCCGGTGGCATCAAGTCCTGGCTCTCTATTTGGTCTCTAATGTCCTCATTCCTACAGCTCCTCCTTCAAGCAGAGTGAAAAACAGAGAGTGGAAAGGTGTGAGTGAGGTGCACTTTTATAGATTTTCATTGATGATGGGGGAGACTTTTCTACCAAGGTTCAATATGATGTTAGGTCTGAATAAAGTCAGGGAGTGAGCCCTGTACATACACAGGGTCAGAGGGAATAGAAAGTGCAGAAGCTCTGAGGCAGGTGAGAGCTTGCTATCTTCAAGGAATAGTGACTGCATCAGGTGTGGCTGGAGCCAAGTGAGAAAATGATGGCGTATGCTAGACCTTCTCTCTGGAGTGTCCCGGCTGTGGAGTTACTCTTCGCCTGGGCCATTTCACGGACTTGGGGCCGGTAACTACCAGGGGCTACAAAGGCATTTTTTTCTAGCACTGAGGTCTTCTTTGGCTCTGTAATCCTATGTCTGTCAACACCCAAAGGATGTGACCTCCCTCTAATTAGCTTTCTCTATGAAGTCACCTGGGATCTGTCATAAACTACTGTTTCTACAGGGACCCAGAGGAGGGAACAATTCCTTGTGGCTAGAGTAGACAGAAGAGTTTCAGTGGAAAGAATTTCTTTCATTACAATTGCTGAGGTGTGACATTCCATGAACACATGCCAATTTGTTCCCTGTGTGTTTGTCCCTTTCTTCATTCTTGTAACAAGAATTTATTGAGTATTTGATTTCTGCCAAGGTATACAGAAAGGCACTGAATATACAAAGATAAATCAGTCACGGTTTCTGCTTTCAAGGATCTCAGTATGGGGTGGGTGTGGAGGAGGCAGCCACGTAAACAGATAATTAGAGAGAAACATGGCAGCTGCAGAAACCGAGGTAGGAGCACAGTGCCACTATGGGAGTCCTGAGGCGGAAGGAACAGTTTTACAGAGAAGAGTCAGTGTGGTCTATACCAAGAACGTGACCTCTGAACTGGACATGGAAGACCCAGGGAAGTTTGGCTAGCAGAGAGCAGAGTGAAGGGATAGGCTATGTTAAAAACATGTCGTCGTGGCTGGGCGTGGTGGCTCATACCAGTCATCCTACCACTTTGGGAATATGAGGCGGAAGGATTATTTGAGCCCAGGAGTTCGAGACCAGCCTGGGCCACATAGTGAGACTTCATCTTTAGAAAAAAATAAAAAAAATTCTTGGGCATGGTGGTGTGCACCTGTAGTCCCAGTTATTTGGGAGGCTGAGATGGGAGGCTCGCTTGAACCTAAGAGGTCGAGGCTGCAGTAAACTGTGATTATGCCACTGCATTCCAGCCTGGGTGACAGAGTAAGACCTCCGACTCTCAAAAAAAAAAAATATATATATGCAGTCATGGGAAAGGATGGAATTAGGAAGTGGTGAACATTCAGTGTACAGGGTCTGGGGGGTTGGGGGTTGATATATAAAATAGAGATGAAATGACTGAGGTCAAACTAGTTTGCACTGGATGTTCAGACTTTGTTCTGTTGATTTGGAGAATCATTGGAGATTTCTAAGTAAGGGAGTAATGTAACAGATTAGACTATTAAATAATATAGTGCAATCTAATCTAGTCTAAATAATAGTATATTGTAATATACTATGATATTAATGGGAGTTGGTCTGAAGAATAAATGCTTAGTCATTTGGTTAAGACAGAGTTACAAACTCAAATGCCAACAGGGGCCAGGCAGTTAACATAAAAGAACAAGGAGCAAGGTCAGCAGGTCGGGTAGCCCCCGCTCTGTGTACATGGGGTAGGTGCTACTCCACGGTGCAGTCCACCGTGGCCCCAGTGGGAACTCAGGTTCAGGGCTGTCAGAGCTTCTGAGTTTTCAAGAGCAGCTGAAAATCCAGATCCTTATGTAAAAAATCTCACCATTTTTAAATGTTGGCAACTAATTTAAATTCTACAAAATGTTGTGTGGGCCAAGGATAACACATCTGTCAGCCTGATCTATCTGCAGGCCACTGGGTTTGCAACTTTTGGGTTGAGAAAAGAGTTTTCTTTCTCCAAAAGAGAGATCAAAATAGTTTGGGAGCCAATGATTCATGCCTAGAATGACCTTCTTTCATTCTACTTCTAGAAAATTCCTAATCATTATTGAAGGCTCCGCTTCATTCTCTTCTGTGAGGCTTTCCCCATCACCCCTTTTCTTCTTCATGCCCTCCAAAGATACCCCCGCATTTCCCAAGCAGTCATCACTTCTTGTGTTCCACTGAATCTTTTATATACCCTGATAGCTGAAAATAAAAACAAAAACACAAGAACAAAAGCGTGGAGCACTAGAGAAGTCAGGGCCAGAAAAGACATAGGATTGTTGATTAATGGATGGAGCCAAGACTTGTAGGGGAAGCTCCAGCTCATAATGCAGGTTCTCACACACTGTGGTGGCCTCTGGGTAGGACTAGGTCTGGGATGGGAAGAAGCAACCAGATCTGAAAGGAAAGAAGAGATGCTTGAGAAGAGGTTGGACTTTGAGGGCTCAAGGAGGCTCAACCCTATGAGTTTCTGTAGGATGTAATTCTTAAGCAGGGTTGAGTACCATTCTTGAGTCTAAATTCGTCTTTAGTTACCACTAATCCTGAGATGCTGCAGACTGACCTGGAAGTTTTCTGTAAAGGGATTTAAGATAGATATGGGGGTGGCGTGGACATCTGCTGCTTTTTTCTGTCCAACTGACTGCCTTTCATCCTTCTCTTGGTTCCTCTAGGGATCCATCCTTCCCCAGCCTTCTGTCCATGTGCTTCTTACTTGAGGGTTGGGTGTGTGCCCCAGACCTGATGACTCTTCAAAGCTTCTCACTCCCTGGACACGGTGGTCAGTGCAGGGGTGGTCACATAACTTGATGAGGGTCTGTGAGAATCAGGTTCAGAAATTTGTTTGAATTGTTGAGAGAGGCAGTCTGTCCTTCCCCACTGGATTTAAACCCAGAAGGATATAGGTTTAGAGCAACCTAAGAAGAAACCAGCATGGAGAAGAGGAAAGTGAGTGATAGAGAGATCTGGGTTCAGATGGAATTATTTGAGCCACTGAATCAAGCTGTACCTAAAGCTAGTTAATTCTAGATTTTTTTTTTTTGGTTATTGTGGCCAGTAATTTTTTTCTTCCTTCAACCAGTTTGAGTCATATTTTCATTTTTGTCAGTTGCATCCAAAGGGGTCCCTTAGCCTCAATGAAAAGCAAGAAGAATGATCTTTCCCATGAGCAGTGTTTTATGGTTTGCAATGCATTTTTTTTTTTTGAGTCACAGTCTCACTCTGTTGCCCAGGCTGGAGTGCAGTGGTAAGATCACGGCTCACTGTAGCCTCCACCTTCTGGGCTCAGGCAATTCTTCTGCCTTAGCCTCCCATGTAGGACTATAGGTGTATGCTACCATGCCCAGTTAATTTTTAAATTTTTTGTAGAAACGGGGTCTTGCTGTGCTGCCCAGGTTGGTCTTGAACTCCTGGCCTCAAGCAACTCTCCCACCTTGGCCTCCCAAAGTGCTGGAATTATAGGCACGAGTCACCACATCCGGCCACAAAGCATTTTTATGCTTACTGCTTTGCTTCTTCCAACTCTCCCGTGAGGTTGGTGAAGCAGGAATTATTATTCTCATATCTTAGAGAAGGCAAATAAAGCATAACAAGGTTAGGATCCACCGTCGGATGGCTAGGAATGCCGGGATACAAATCCTGTTTATTTGAGTCTGGTTCCAGAGTTTCTCTGCTCTGATAATGTCGTGCTAAATTAAACTTCAATAATGCTGAACTAAATTACTCTAAAGAACTCCTGGAAATAGCCTCTCAGAGTCATAATTCATGCTGGGTAATTACAAAATAACTTTCTTCTCATTATTTTCCTACTTACATACCTCCAAGGGAAGGTTGGGACAATTTAGGAAATTATTTGAATGCCTGGCTGATGGATACCTTTTATCATGGCACAGCTGTCTGTCTGCTTTTAACCTCTTCTTGATAATCAACAAAGTGGTGACTCTCTGTCGCATGTCCCCCACAGAAATCAAATTATTTTGTAAAAAAAATTGTTGAGAATCTTCCTCATGCTATTCTTTTTTTCTAGAATGATCTTCCTATCACATCTAGCTCCCCCCCACACTTCAGGTCTTGGCTTCAATGCCAACAATGCAGAGTGACCTTACTTTGATAAGAAATAAGTTTTTTCCTCTCCCACCCTCAATTTTGTCCATCTTAAGCTGTGGTATAGTCTTTCTACATTTTCCACAATTTCTAATTTTTAAAAATTTGTTTTTTTTTTAATTTGGAATTTTATTTTATTTTATTTTTTGAGTTGGAGTCTCACTTTGTCACCCAGGCTGGAGTGCAGTGGCATGCTCATGGCCACCGCAGCCTCGACCTGCTGGGCTCTAGCGATCCTTCCGCCTCAGCCTTCCAAGTAGCTGGAACGACAAGCATGCACCACCATGCCCAGCTAATTATTTTTTGATTTACTGTAGAGATGAGGTCTCACCAAATTGCCCAGGCTAGTCTTGAACCTGTGGGCTCAGGCAATCCTTTCACCTCGGCCTCCCAAAGTGCTGGGATTGTAGGTCTGAGCCACTGTGCCCAGTTCTATTTTATTTTTAAACATACCTTTATTTTATTTTAGATTCGGGGGTACAAGTACATGTTTGTTACATGGACAAGTTGTATAGTGGTGGGGACTGGGCTTCAGGCGGCTTATTCCCCAGATAGTGAACATTGTATTCAATAGGTAATTTCTGAACTCTAACTCCCCTCCCTGCTTTTTAATGTCTCCAGTATCTATTATTTCCATCTTTTTTTGGGTGGCTATTTAGCTTCTACATGTAAGTGAGAACATGTGTTTTTTGTTTTTGTTTCTGAATTAGTTCACATTAGATGATGTTCTCTAGTTCCATTCATGTTGCTGCAGAGGACGTAATTTCATTCTTTTTCAAGGCTGCATTGTATTCCATGCTGTATATATACTATGTTTTCTTTGTAATTTTCTTTCTTTCCAACTGAATATCCAGCAGCATGTAAGTGTCACTTTTCTATCCCTCGCACCTGCTCACTAAAGATTTGTTGATGGAGTAAACTGGTGAAAGAGTGGCTTTTCCCAGAGTAACCAAGAGAAGCTGGAGGTTCTAGCTTGGTGGTTACCAGCAGTGAGGCTGGGCTTGGGGGAGGCGGTGAATCCTGAAAAAGGATAAACTCTAAGGAAATGTAATATGAGAAGGGAGAAGCAGGGTGCCAAAGACCAAGCCCCTAGGGCATAGAAAAGGAATGAGAAGCCAGGGGAGGTGGCAGGGATGTCTGGAAAGCAGAAGAGCACTGGGCTGAAACCTCGGCCTAGAAGCCAGGGCAGGAGGGGCTCAGGAAGAAGAGGGGGTAGACAGCAGCATTTCATACCTTCACGCGGTACCAGAGCACCTGGCCCACACCTGCCTTACTCTTCCAATTATATTCACCGTCATTGTAGCGGTTGGCAGATTTTCAACTGGTGGTGTGATTTTATTTACTGCCTGCAATTCCCACCTCTCCAGGTGAACAGACATGAGTCCTCTGACTTTGCCAGCAAAGGTGACACCTCTCAATTTAGCTCTGTCTGCAAATGTCAGCTGAAATGCTGCGTGCTTTCGCCACTGGGTCTTAAGGAATATTCACAAGAGCCCAGCCTCATACGCACTCTCCACTCCCAACATCCTTTTCTCCCTCGGGAAGCAAGGGCATCTGCCAGACCACCACTTTGCCCCCTACTTTTCGGGAGCCTTTTCTGACTTGTGATAAGGTTGCAGTAAACAAAATACAAGAGTGATTTGAGGGAGGAATCTTAGGTCCAAGGAACTAAGAATGTGGAGAGAGACAAGGTTGAGTCTCTGTCATTCTCCCAAGAGGCAGTCTCTAGAATTTTAGGATCTAAGGCCATCATACTCCAGAGAGTGATACACACCGGGTCCCCTGTTTCCTTCTGACTGGACAAGCCTTGTTCAGCCAGCTACATGTTCATGATAGCGAGAGGTTTTTTGTTTTTTTGAGTTGAAGTCTCACTCTGTCACCCAGACTGGCGTGTAGTGGCACGCTCCTGGCCACCCCAGTGTTGACCTGCTGGGTTCCGACGATCCTTCCGCCTCAGCCTTCCAAGTAGCCGGAACTACAGGTGCGCGCTACCACACCCGGCTAATTTTTGACTTATTGTAGAGACGAGGTGTCACCAAGTTGCCCGGGCTGGTCTCAAACCTGTGGGCTCAGGCAGTCCACTTGCCTCGGCCTCCCAAAGTGCTGGGATCATAAGCTGAGCCACCAAGCCCAGCCAACGAGAGATTTTATAGATGCTAGTTTGGAGTGCTTGCCATGGGCTCAGCACTGTATTAGTTTTTTTATACATGTTCCTCTTACTTAATCTTCCCTGGAATCCTATCAGGTTGTTATTATTGGCTCCATTTTGCAGATGAGAAAATGAGGCTTAGAAAGGTGGTATGACTCGCTGAAGGTCACACATAACAGACATCATGGGGCTGGGAATCAGATTCAGGTCGCGGCTTTTCTTATGGTCCCTGCTCATGTGGTGAAGGCACTGAGCCATGCTGGTTAATCTGATGGGGACTGTTAACGTCTGTCCCAGGAATTGGCTGACTTGGGGCCTGGCCTTGTGCCTGAACATTGAGGGAACTGGCCAACTGGAAAGCAGTGCCAGGCCATAGTTCATGTGGCCCGATGGGTAGCCTTTCTCTGTCATACCCCTCTTCGGCTTCCTTCCTAACTCACTCAGGGCTCCTGCTTCTGATGGAGGCAGGGAACTTCCACTTAACAAAGGGAAAAATAATCTTTTCCTCCTGATTATTAAAAACCCAAACAGAAAAAAAAGAAAAAGAAAAAAACCTATTTCAAACAGGCTTTAGCAAGATTCCTTGCTGTTTCCCAGGGAGAGCTGATGCTTTCTGTTTTATTGGCAATTAAGCGGAGGTGGGGGATATCCTCTGTGACTCAGATGAGGAACTGCCGCCACCCACCCCTGGGTTGCCTGCCCTTCTCAGTCACATCCCAGCTGCAGCCAGGACATGGGAAGGGTGATCAATGAGCCAGAAGGCAAACAGCATGAATAGGGAGGGAAGAAAGCCTTCTTCCTAGGCTCTTCTCAGAAGGAAAATGCAATGAGACCTTAGAAAACAACAAACAACCAGGCTCTGGAAGTGTGTTGGGGGAAGGGGACTGGGCTAGTCATCTCCTGCTATATGCGCTCCGTTGAGCTGGTCTGACACCACAGGGATGGTGGGGAGGTGGGGGCGGGGCATCCTCAGTCACTTCTTCTGTCCCGACCCATCCTCCACCCCCAAGCTGCCTCCTCTGTTGGTATGAGGGGATGTCTCAGTTCAGATGCAGGAATCCAGTTTGCAAACAGCACCCAGGGGCCCGGCTTCCGTTTCTCCTGTGGTCCTGTGTCCCTTGGTTGTGCTGACTTCCTTGTCAGGGAGCTCTCAGGTGATACAAGACTTTTCTGCCTTGTCTGTTTTCCATCCATTGCCCTTGTCCTGCCCAGTCCCTGTAGGCGGCTGGGACTGCTCTGTGCCCCGTGAAAGCAGGCCTGGGCACCATCGCATCCTGCTCCCGGATCACCCTTTGTGCTGCACCCCGAGTTGTCCCTCATTCTTCTGGTTCTGATGCCATCAATCCTGTTCTGCTGCCATCCCCAGGAACAGCGTGTTGGGAGCCAGTAAGCCTCTACTGTGGCTTTCTAGTCCTTTCTTTCTGAGGCTCCCCTGATAAACCATAGCATCACCCCACATTGGGAAAGAAGTCCCTTCATATGGAACAATTAGACTCGACTTAAATCCCTTCAGTGTTCCTGCGGCATCCTGTCCCTCCTCTTTTGTGGTTCTTGTCCGACTTATAAATACTGACTCGACTTCCATTTTCCCCAATACATTGCAACTTCAACAACAGTAACAATGGACACTAGCATTTATTTACTTATTTATTTTGAGTCGGGTTCTCACTCTGCCACCCAGGCTAGAGTGCGGTGGCATAATCATGACTCACCAAAGCCTTGATCTCCCGGGATTAGGTGGTCCTTTCACCTCAGCCTCCCCAGTAGCTGGGACTATAGGTGTGCATCACCACACTGTCAAATTATTTTTATTTTTTATTTTGTAGAGATGAGGTCTTGCTGTGTTGCCCAGAATGGTCTTGCACTCCTGGGTTTAAGCAGTCCCCTTGCTTCTACCTCTCAAGTGCTGGGATTATAGGTGTGAGTCACTGCATCTGGTGACACTAATAATTATGGAGCACTTGCTAAGTGCTAGGCTCTGTGATATGTGCCTTGTGTACATTGCCTTATTTAATCTAACAACAGCTCTGTAAATTAGGTGCTATTATTACTCTGATTTTATTTTTTATTTTTTATTTTTATTTTTTTGAGTTGGAGTCTCACTCTGTCACCCAGACTGGAGTGCAGTGGCCGTTCCTGGCCACCACAGCCTCGACCTGTTGGGCTCCGGCGATCCTTCTGCCTCAGCCTTCCAAGTAGCTGGAACTACAGGCGTGCGCTACCACGCCCGGCTGATTTTTGATTTATTGTAGAGATGAGGTCTTGCCAAGTTGCCCAGGCGGGTCTTGAACCCGCGGGGTCAGGCAATCCACTCACCTCAGCCTCCCAAAGGCGCGGGATTACGGGCTGAGCCACCGAGCCCGGCTTACTCTGATTTTATAAACGAGGCACTGGGAACTCAGAAAGGGCAAGTAACCTGCCTGAGATCACAGCATGCAATAAACCAGGCACAAGATAGGCATTCAATGTCTGTTTACTGAGCACATTAAATGAATGGGCCCATTTGTGGGCAGTAGATGGACCGAGGATGGATGTTGGCAGATGTATGACCAGAGCAGGAGCTGCTGGAGATGGATCCAAGCAAGCATATGAGGTCTGACAATTAGGTTCACAAACCATCCTAGAAAAAGTGCTGCATACTTCATTGCTGAATATCACTATGGTCACCTTCAAAGTACTCCTCTTGGGAAGCTATGCAGTGACACCGGCACCTAGTTCACCTGTCAAAGCAATTCTAGAACTCTCTTTCTGGAATGACCATTAGAGCTGTTGTTATTTGTTGAAATATGACATTAAGTTCACAAACTTGCCAGTGTGCGCTTACACTGGCAGCATTATACAGGTATGCAGGTATTGGGACATCTTCCCCACTTAGCTGATCTGGCCCCCGGTGATTTTTTTTCTTTGCCCAAAGATAAAGAAAATATTGAAAGGAAGACCTTTGATGACATTCAGGACATCAAGGGTAATACAACCATGGCTCTGATGGCCATTCCAGAAAAAGAGTCCCAAAATTGCTTTTACGGGTGGACTAGGCACTGGCATTGGCATTGTGCATAGCTTCCCAAGGGAAGAAGTACTTCAGAGGTGACCATAGTGATACTCAGCAATGAAGTATGTAGCACTTTTTCTAGGGTGAGTCTGCGAACTTAATTGTTGGACCTCATGAGGACGAACTTTCCAGAAGCAAGAGCTCTCAGGTGGGACCAGGATGAGGCATTCAGATGAGGATAAAAGAGGGGAGATGGGAGTTAAGCCCCAAGTGGGGGATACACAAGATGACCTTTAAGATCCTTCCAACTCTGAGAATTTGAGGTTATTGCATAATTCTTAAAGAAATGAATAAAACCCTTTGCACATAGTGAAAGGACAGACTGAGAGTGGGAAGCCATTTTTCATCTTGTTCTTTAACCCTGACACAATGATGAGAAAGTAGAAGCTATGCTTTTGGAGAAATGCACACTTTAGATATAATTAACTTTACTGACTTTGTCTTTTCAGAAGCAGACTTCCAGATATCAGAGATATCTCAGAGTGGCAACCAAGCTTTGCCTAGAGTAAAGGGAATTTACAAGGCCTAAGACGTCATGCATTGGGTCAGGATTGTAAAAATCATGAAACTTGTAATTACAAAAGTTATGACTGCTCAGAGGGAGAGCAGGTGGGGATTCAATCTTCCAGTAAATTGGGCCCTATTTACAGGGAAGCCAAGGATCTCCCGAAGCTACCCTGGCAATGCCTAGGAAATAAGGGGAAGTGCACTGTTCACTAGCTCTAAGGAATGTTGTTCGGGAAGGTGCAGGAAAATTAGAATCCTTCTCTAGGGGCTATGATAATATGGACAGACATTAATGGGTCTCTGTGTCACAGGATCTCCAAGACATCCACAGGTGGTTGATAAAGTCACGTGCAACATCTCCAAGAAAAGGATTTAAGCCAGGGCTTTGGGGGGCTACGACGTCACACTCCCCTAGAGTGTAGGTCCACTCCCTGTCTGTGGGGGGTGAACTTTTCTTAAATAAATCTTTTCTTCTCTCACCTCTGTGTGTTGCAATTCTTTGCAATTTACTCAGATCTCTGGCTTCCCAGTGCAGCACCTCCGGCATGCAGGCTCTGGCGGTGCTGCACCTCCCTGCCCCTCTCTTTTTCCTCTCCATCCATCCACCCTCACCCTGTCTGTACCCTAACAAATAGGAAGTGTTTCTAGCCCCCGTTCTATGCTGTTATGAATGGGAGCTGAGCGGATGTTCTTGCTGGGGCAATAAATGCTAACATCCATAAGGCCTCACAGCCCCTGTGGATCAGTATCAGTATTCAGTTGCCCAGGAACATCAACAACAGCTGGCATTTGTGGAGTACTCACTACTTTTCAGACATGATTGTAAATCCTTGGCATGCAGAAACAATTCTCACAACAAATCTTTGCGGTATTCGTGTATTACTCAGGCAAAACTGCAATAGCAAATTAATCTGGAATCTTCAGTGGCTTTACACAATAAATATTTATTTTTCACTTCTTTGAAGTCTAAAGGAGATTTGACCTTTTTTTTTTTTTTTTTTTTTTTGAGTTGGAGTCTCACCCTGTCGCCCAGACTGGAGGGCAGTGGCACGCCCCCGGCCACTGCAGCCTCGACCTGCTGGGCTGTGGTGATCCTTCCACCTCAACCTTCCAAGTAGCTGGAACTACAGGCGCGCGCTCACCATGCCCGGCTAATTTTTGATTTATTGTAGAGATGAGGTCTTGCCAAGTTGCCCAGTTGGGTCTCAAACCCGCGGGCTCAGGCAATTCACTCACCTCGGCCTCCCAAAGGCTCGGGATTACAGGCTGAGCCACCGAGCCCGGCC
>CAUYQG010224832.1:0-11308 GCA_963574415.1 Tarsius wallacei | reverse complement strand
GGGATTACAGGCGTGAGCCACTGCGCCCAGCCTTTATGGGTAAATGTTAAAGGGGCATCTCTGCTCATTCTCTCTTCCCCGCTTCTCTCCCCTCCTCTCCCTCCCACCTCCCCTCCCTCCTTCCCGTTCTTCTATGATTTCATGCAAGTATCTTCCAACAAAATGCTCTCTTTCTGCCTAAGCCAGCGGACTTGTTTTCTGTTGCTGATCACCAAAAGAGCCAACATAAGGAGTTGTGGACTTGGAGGGCCTTTTGGGAGGTCCTCGATCCTTAAAAGGAGAATAGATTATTGAAAAAATCTATTATTTTTGTTGACTATTTACAATTGCACTTTTAAGGCATTATTTAGAGATGATGACAATATCAACTTTGGTCTGCAGATATGCCTGCCCATGTAAATCCAAACCACATTGAGCATAAGCAGAAATGCTTTGCTGTGGGCTTGTCCTTGGTTGGGGCATATCCTCCGAAGCTCCTTGGGAACCTGAAGATGACTTTATCCTGGGCAACAGGCTAGAGGAAGCCAGAGCATGGTTGGCTGCCTCCAGCATCTGTAGGGCCAGAGGCCCCGCGAGCATGTTCCCCAACCCCACCTAGTTTTGGCCTGCTGCCCACAGTGGAACACAGACCCCAGCAGGGACCCTGCCAACCTGGCCTCTGGCCAGCTAGTATGAGGGAACAGAATGACAGAGATGTCCAGGTGCAGACAGCTGGCTTGGCAGAGAAGGGACTGACTGACACAGAGGAAGAGGAGGGGCAAGCCATGGGTGCCCCTCCAGACCCTGGGAACCTGCCTGTGCCTGGACTCCCAGTCTGCAGTGAAGGGTTACCCTGCACCCTTCAGGATCAGGGGAGGCGATGGCATGACTCCACAGGCTCCTTTTCACTCTGTTGCCCTAGTGTGGGAATGACCAGAAGAAGCAGGGAAGAGAGAATGAGCAGAGATGCCCCTTTAACATTTACCCATAAAGGCTGGGCGCAGTGGCTCACGCCTGTAATCCCAGCACTTTGGGAGGCCTAGGTGAGAAGATTCTCTGAGCCTAGGGGTTCGAGACCAACCTGGGCAACTTGGCCAGACCTTGTCTCTGCAACAAATCAAGGAATTAGCTGGGCATGGTGGCGTGCCTGTAGTTCCAGCTACTTGCAAGACTGAGGCAAAAGAATTGCCTGAGCCCACAGGTTTGAGACCAGCCTGGGCAACATGGCGAAACCTCGTCTCTACAATAAATAAAAAAATTAGCCAGGCATGGTGGTACACGCCTGTAGGTCCAGCTACTTGGAAGGCTGCAGCGGAAGGATTGCCTGAGCCTAGCAGATCGAGGCTGTGGTGGCTGTGAGCATGCCACTGCACTCCAGCTTGGGTGACAGAGCGAGATTCCGTTTCAAACAACAGCAACAAAACATATTTACCCATAGCTAAGAGAGGCTCTTGGTTTGTTCTTGCTTGGAGAGGAAGGCAAGACTGAGGCTCACAAGCCTTCTTTCAAGATGTTTCTGCATGTGCCACAAAGTACTATAATCTTGTTCTCTAAAATAATATTCCTGGTGTGGAAAGCATAACTGAGTTAGTTACAGACAATAATATACAGTCCTCTTTGGGTGGGGTCGGTGGCCAGGATGGGAGGGGGACCATGCTCAGCTGTTCTTGGCCATCTTCCGAAGAGCAGTTCTAAAACAAAGTGTACACTTGGATTTTTGGAGGAGTCTCCTTTGGGCACAAGGACAGACAGCGCAGGTTGCTTGTGGGAGGTTGATGTGATGCTCCGTCACCTGCCTGGTGCAGGCAGGAAGTTGCCGACCCAGCTGGGAGCCTGGGGACAGCCTTGCCTGCTGATGTCTAGCTTCCAGTCACTTCTTGTGCGTGTAATTTGGTGGATGTAGATAGAAACCCAGCAAACTGATCCCACTCACCTGCCTCTCTGCTCTTGGGTTTGTTTTTCTTTCTTTCCCCCCAGCCAGTTTTTTTTAGGCCTTGGTGTGTCCATTGATGGCATCTCTTCACGATGGGAAAGAAGTAACACACTGGCTGAATTCCTCGCTGGAAGTCAGTCTTGATATTCCACTGATAGGAAAACCGCTCTCTCATCTCCCCTGTTCGTCTCCCAAAAGACCCCTATGTCAGCATTTTGCCACCTTCAGATCTTTCCCCAGACTTTAAAACCACTAGATAACCATCTTTTGAGATAAAGGATGCATTCCCTGATGGATAGACCGGGGGAATTAAATATTTGAGATCGCTTTTTAAAAATTTATTTATTTTTGCTTCTGTTCATCCAATTACAGTGTTTCAACAATTCACCTCCTCTGACACCATTTCTTTTCGCTGTACGATGGCAATCTGATTGTGATAATATTCTCCATAGTGGCAGAGGAGATTAACTCGTGTGGCTGGGCCATATAGACTGACTTTTCCCTATGCTGCTCTCACACCCCACTACATACACACCAGCATTTCCTGCGGTATCTGCTGGACCCTCGATGGGTTCAGCCTGGCTTTCGTCCTAGTGAGTTTTGAGTTTGCTCTTAAGGAAGAAAACAGTTTATTATTCACAGCTGACTTGGGTTGTCTCTTGCTCCGTGTGCCTTTGATCTTTGAGCCCTTCTCTCTGCTGATCACAGACTGGCCCCTTAACCATCTAAAAGGCTGAATGAGACTTCTGACACCGGGCTCAACTCGGATTTCTCTGCATGCTCGTAGATGGTGTCTCTGGGGACACGTCCCTCTGACCCACTGAGTCAGGGCTTTCATCAGCCCCAGGACCCTGCCAGGGAGCAGCTCCCCTTTCCTGTGCCAGCCCTCAAGCATTTAATTGAGAACAATGACAGCGTGTATTTAGGGAAAGCTCTGGGGCTAAAAAAAAATGGTGATTATAAAATCTGTCTCTTTGGTGTCATGTCTTAGGAAAATTTCAGTTGTAAGGGAAGCTAGTTTTGAAGCTGCTCTACAGATAGGGAAGTAGGAATGTGGGGGCTAGCTCGCTTCTGCTCTTTCTTGCTGAAGGATGGGCTCAGGGCTGTGTGAGAGCCTGTGGTCACTGCTGCACTAGGGAGGGGTCCTGCCTCTCCCTGCCCCCCTCCTCTGCCTGAAATATGCCTCAGTGGGGGCATGCTACCTCCATGTGTGAGGGGGAGCCCATGAGAGTGTGGCACCCAGAGCAGTGGGTGGAAGGCGGGGAAAGGGGGTGAAAAGCATAGGTACACTCCAGCATCTGTACCTTGCGTGGCCCATAGCAGGCACTGAAGACAGAACCGTAGAATTGATGTGATCCTGAGCCAGGCTGTCCTGACTTTTGTTGATCGAGTCCAAGATTCTGCATCTGTGAAAGGGGGTTATTTTTTGCCCTAGTTACTTCGTGGAGTGGCCATGAGGATAAACATGAATGTGCCCAGATCATGGAACATACCAGACATTTAAGGTGGTTCTTTCAGGTACAGCTCTGTGAGGTGGTTATTTCTGTTGGCCAGACAATGAACATCATATTTAAAGTCAGTTTGTAAATGCTCTTCCAAACTGCCGAATCACACATGTGTAAGTCGTCTCCACGTCCCCTTTCACAGGTGGTTTCTCTGCCCGAGGTGGTGACCCAGCCATGAGCTTGGGAGTGAGCCAAATGCAAATCACACTCTTCCTGGGTTGCCTGCTTTTGTCTGTCTGCATTGCCTGTTTCAAATTCTCTGCCCTTTTCTAGACATATGTTTGGACGACTTGTGACACTATTTTTTTATGAGTTGAATTTGTCATTCTTTAGGAAGTTTTCTTGTGCAATTTATTTCATGAATTAATGTTTGTAATCAGATTCAAGGAATGTCTGGGCCAGAATGAGTGCAGTGAGATTTGGCATCTAGTTAGCGTCTGCTGACTCTTGGCTGTCAACCTACTTGAATGTCTCCTTCTGGGAAAAGCCTTCTCTGGTCACCCCATCTCCCAAGAGTATTGTTCCTCCCTCTTGACTCTGTCCTGTTTTATTTTTCTTGGTAGCATATACTGTTATAACACATATCTTGTTACTTATCACCCGACTTCCCCATCAGAATGCAAGCCCCACAAGTGCAGGAATTTCGGATCTGTTGTGGCCGCCTTTGCGTTCCTGATGCTTCGTACATAGTAGTTACTCTATAGACATTTATTGTTTGGATGCTATGCAGCATTTTCTTTTTCAACTGATTGATGTTGTTTCTGGAGCAAGGCTTGTATTGGCTTGAGAGAGTCAATTGTGCGCATTTCTTCCCAATTCTGTCATGTTGGCAGCCTGAAATCAGCTATGATGAGAGTACTTATACCACAGGCATTGGCAAATATTATAAATCAATTCCCATTCCCCGCTTTCCTCCAGCCAGTTGTTGGACATTTACCTGCACACCACTGTTTCTAAAGAACCAGATCGACTGCAGGTCAGTTGTACAGTTCAAAGGGACAGTGTGGTGAATTCAAGAGGGTCACACATTCTCTGTCACTCCCCCTTACTGAGAAGAGGTGTTTGTTTTAGAATTTTGGCTTGCCCTGTGACTGGCCAATAAAATATAATGGAAGTGACCCTGTGCCAATTCCAGCCTGTCTTTTAAGAGGACGGGTGACTTCGATTTCCCGCTTCTTGGAACTCACCCTACTGTGGGGAAATCCAAGAAGCTTTGTGGAGAAGCCGCACAAGGGAGAATTGAGGTCACCAGGTGATAAACTTGCCAGCTGTGCAGATGGTGCCATCTTTGGAGGTAGATTCTTTAGCCCAGACAAGCTCCCCAGCAGATGCCTTGTGGATCAAAGATGAACCACCCCCTCTAGGAATCACCCAAACCGAAAAACAGTAAATGAATGAGTGTTGTGTTTCATGCCACTAAGTTCTGGGGTGTTTTGCTATCTAGCATAGATAACTGAAGCATCTAGATGATAAACAATTTGGTTGGTGTTCAGAAATGACCAGGATTGGGTGAGTTCTGGTTGGCCAGATCCACTTGTGATCTGAGCCTCACACATTCACAAGAGTAACTTTGGCAGCAAGGAGATGCTATGGGTTTGCATTTCCCATAGTAAACAATCATTTGGGTAGGTTGAGTCAGAATGACTGCTGTTGGATTGAGGGTGAGGATGTGGGAAAGAGAGGAGTTCCGGATGTCTCCTGAGTTCTTGAGCTGAGCAGCTGAGTGGTGCCATAGAATACAATCGAGAAGGTCGGCACAGGAGTGGGCTGTGAGGGAACACCAAGCATTTTGTTCCCGTCATGCTAAATCTGAGATGCCTCTTAGGGAGTCCCAGAGGAGATATCAAATATTCAGTGAGAGATAGTCATCCAACCCTGGGAGTGTGATTGGTACTAGAGTTCTTAAAATGGGAGCCAGCAGCTTGCAGGTGATATTGAAAGTCACAGATTTCAGGTTCTGTAGATGAGGGGGGTTTAAGATTAAGCTCAGGGGATGTCAACATTTAGAAGTTGAGCAGAAGAGAAGCAACAAGTCGTGAGAAATAAGAAGGGGTGGCCATTAAGGCGGGAGAAGAAACAAGATAGCATCCAAGAAACAATGAAGACATTCTTCAAGAAGGGAGGACCCTATTGACTGTGTAAAATGCTCCGGAGAGGTGAAATAGGATAAAAGACAGAGAATTGATCATAGGGTTTAGCAGAATGGAAGTCACTGGGACCTTAGTAAGAGCTGTTTCAGTAGCATAGTGAGGGAGGAATCCTGATAAAATGCATTCCAGAGAGAACAAGAGGTGAAGAAATGAAGACATCATGCAGCAATGACTTTCAAGATGTTCTGCTATGAGCAGGAGCAGAGAAATGGAGTAACATGGAGTCACAGCTAGAGAAGGACACGGTCAAAGGAGGAAGACATTTGCACATCTGTAAGCTGCTGGGAATGAGAAGGAGAAAATGATGATTCGTGAGAGAGGGGGATGGTTCTGGAGGCAAAGGCTCCAAGTACATGAGACGTGATGGGAAGGATGGAAACCAGCTCACAAGTGAGTGTTGGTCACCGATGAGCACATGGACAGTTCATCCTCTTCACACTGGTAAAGGTCAAGTGCTATGGGTTTGCATTTCCCATAGTAAGCAATCATTTGGGTAGGTTGAGTCAGAAGGACTGCTGTTGGATTGAGGGTGTCCTAAAGTATAGAAACAGACACATTACATTAGGTTGTTAGACTTAATCATGGAACAGTGAACGTTTCTCAAAAAATTGGATCTGTTTTGTCAATGACAGAACATTAAATCATCATCAGAGGGTGGGGAGAGAAGGTTGGTGCTAGCAATTTGAGGAAAAGAGAGAAAGTGAGAGTGGTCTTAGAAAGTGAGAAAGTCAGTTTCCCATTATTAGTTTAAATGAGCCAAGGGCTCACTTTGAATTACTTTGTCATCAATTAAAGATAGACCAGTTTGTATGGTAGTGTGCATCCCCCCATCCCTGTGCTACATTCAGCTGGAAGTAGAGTGTTTCACTGGAATTAGGGTTTTGCCAGACAATGAGATGGAGGAAGCGAGTGAAAAAATGTGTGTGTGCATGTGTGTGTGTGTGTGTGTGTGTGTGTGTAGAGCTGTGCATTATAGAATCAAAACTGGGTCGAGAGTAAGGGTAAAGACATGTATTGTGGCAGTCATGCAGGCAGGAAGAAAAATTGGAGAAAGGATGAAACGATGAGAACAATGAATTGGAAGTTCCTGTGGGGTCTAAGGATTGTTGGAAGGAGGGCACTAGAGCCTGTGAGCTGGAGAGATAGGAAGTGGTAGTCAGAGAGAGAGAGCAGGACCTCTCTCTCACTGTTGATGAAGACCAGGGGTATAGCCATGGTGGCTGGGGTGAAAAGTGGTCTTTGCAAGTGAGGAGGTTAAAGAATCACAAAGCCAGGGTGATGGTAGATTGTCCTTGCAGAGTTTAAAACTTCCAGGAATGATGACAGAAGTATTGGTGGAAGGGAAGACGTTGGGTCAGGTAGTAAAAATCAGTCAACAAAAGGGAGGGACTTGGAAATCAGAAACTGGGATGATGGGGTGGGGGTGGGGGGGCGATGGTGGTATGGTCTGGTGGAATGTTCTTCAGAAAAGGCTGGGAGTTTGAGGAGATAGAAGATGTGGTCGCAAGGTCAGTGGAGACACTCCCACCATTTCGAGGCGTGGCATGAGAGGTATGTAGGGACAATCAGCTTCCACTTTTTGTTTTTGAGTCAGGGTCTCTCACTCTGTTGCCCAGGCTGGAGTGCAGTGGCATGCTCACAGTCACCACAGCCTTGACTTCTTGGGTTTGGACGATTCTTCCACCTCAGCCACCCGAGTAGCTGGGACTATAGGCACGCGCCACCGTGACCAATTTATTTTTAAACATTTTTTTTTTTTTTTGTAGATATGAGGTCTTGCTGTGTTACCCAGACTGGCCTCGAACTCCTGGGCTCAAGCAATCCTCCCACCTCAGTTTCCCAAAGTGCTCCCACCACACCCCAGCCAGTCTCTACTTTCAAGACGTACAAGGGAAACTTGATACTCATTCCTACCAGTCCCAAGTTTCCCCTTTTAGAACAAATATTTAGCAGCACCCTCCCTTATCATATCATGATACAAAGATACCATGTAAGTAACTTACAATAAGATCATTTCAAGTTGACACGTAAGCATGTTTGGTTATGACTAGGGACCCATTGAGGGAACACATGATGTGGCAGCTGCATGGGCAGACCGTTGGAGGTGTGCTGTCTTCCAGGATGAGATTTCCAGAATGGTGTGTCACTTGGAAGCACGTGAAACAAAGATCGAGTCAGTTTACATGAAAGCTTTATTTCTGGAAAATTCAGTGTATTTTAAAACTGTGTGAAAAATACTTTGGGTTTATTTGCAGAACAGAGTTAAATTCTAGGTTCGGATCATTGTGAACCATGTCTTAAGTGATGTGACTGTCCGTCAGGCCACACGGCGACTCCTTGTCGTGAGGACCTGCTAGAGCTCACTGCAGCAAGTCCTCTCACTCTGGTTGAAGCATCACCGGTTCATCTTGACGGCTGACATGACATTTCAGATTTCAAAAATGCCTCCTAACCACTGAGTTAGAGCCCCAAGGTAAGGCTCAGGGGTGAGGCTGGAGGTTGGAGGGGCCTTTGCTGATGATACCTGGTGGGCCCCAGACTGAGAGCTTTGGGAGGCAGGAGAGGCAGGAGGCTGACTGAGAAGAGGGGACGACTGGGGCCCTGGGAATAAGAACTCAGCGGGCTGGGCTCCCTGTGGTGAGGGTGGGTCCTGAGCAGAGGTGTGAGACCCACTTCTAGAGGTCTCACAGGGTAAGCTGGAGAGTCAGATCTTTGGCCAGGCCCGCCGGCAGCTTGCTGTGGAGAGGCTAGGCTGGGAGAGGCTGGGGGCCGGGGTGGGGAGGCGGGGGGAAGGCCGGGTGGGGGAGGCTGAGGCTGGCCCCCACAGGAATACTTTCTCCTGCATTCCCACACAGCCTCTTTGTTGTCAGCTTGATGACTGCATAGCGTCCTGTGGCGCTGGTTGTCGTGAATTATGAAACCATGACCCTGATGGTGGATGTTTTGGCTGTTTTCAGTGTTTTTGCTGCTTAGAG
Source organism: Tarsius wallacei (assembly GCA_963574415.1). NCBI lineage: Eukaryota > Metazoa > Chordata > Mammalia > Primates > Tarsiidae > Tarsius > Tarsius wallacei. The sequence continues at coordinate 2,766 of CAUYQG010224832.1, read as the reverse complement.
TGAGTTCAGATTTGTTTTCAAGTGTATATTTTTTTGCTTCAGTTTAAATACTTCCTGAAGATAAGCCTCTGGTAGCCCATGGGGCCAAACACCCTTATAACTTTCTTCATGCTGCCATTTGCTACCGAGAAGGATATTTTTAAGCCAATTTACGATGCCATCAGAATTTGTGAGCATATTGGTTTCGTTGCAATCTCATCAAAATTGTCATTGAAGCCATTTCCTCTTACTCTGGTGGCTATAAAATGCAGTCTCAAGATTGCTTTTAATTTAAGTTTTTTTTATTTTCAGCAAAAATGATTTTTTCGTGGTTGTTTATTCTGTGTATTTCATCACCTCTGTGCATTTCTCTTCTAAGGTATTTTTGTTCTAAATTTGAGTGAGTTCTTTGCAGAGGAAGCGCACACATGCATGTCCCCTGTCTGTCAGAACTGATGCAAGGTTCCAGCTTCTGCACTCCACCCCGCCCCACCCTTGCCACTCTATTTTCCTTCTTGACACTCGGCTTTTGAGGAAGCACTAGTCAGTGCTTAATTTACTATTAATGAGTTGTGCTCCTAAAACAGTGATTCTCAGCTTTGGCTGCACACTGGAATCACCAGGAGAGCTTTCAAATCTACTAATGCCTGGGTTTCTCTTCTGATTTAATTGGCCTGGGCATCGGGGGTTTTTAAAAGCTCCCCAGGTAATTCTCATATTCAGCCAAGGTTGAGAGTCATGATCTTAAAACTCGTAAATTGGTTGTTGGGTTAAAAGGAGGTGGGAGATAGTGGTGGCAAGAATGGGACAAGGGGTTGATGGTGGAACAAGGTCACTGAGGGTGGGAGTTGGGGGTGGAGGGTCCGGGTTTCCTGCTGGGCAGAGTTCTTGGTCCTAGCCAGTGCCTCTGTTTTATGTCCCTAGCTTATTTCAGAACCAGGCTACCTACCCCCAATTTCCCAGCACTTGCCCTTCCACCCAGGTCCTTTCCTCAAAGACCCACTGTGGTACAAAGCCCAGCCAATCTCATGGCTCGTCTGTAATAACTCAACTTGGATACAGTTTCATCGCCTTTGAAAGAGAATTAGGATGTAAAAGCCTCTCTCTATGCTTTTCCACGCCCTCTCCAATCCCATTTTGTCTTTTTGACTTCTGTATTGGAGGCAGAATTCAACATGTGTGTCCTGAGTGTCCCCGGTTCTCATAGCTTTGGCTAATGATGAGGTTGCAATAACCCCAATGCCTACTTTTGCCAATTTGCTGCCTCCACTTCTCAGTAAGGACTGCAGCCCTCCAGCTTAGACTTCCAGTTATCTTTAGGGGTCACCAAGATGTGTCTCCTACATCTTGGGAGCAAGTCCACTTATACTTTTCTACCTTAGTCTTCTCGCTGTCTCCGACTCCTGCAGTCCTTTGAGGGTGGGCCTGCCTCTGTCGGGAGGGCCCCTCCTGCCCTGGACGCTCCCTTGGTTCATGTAAGATGGTTCATATAAACATCCGGCCTTCAGAACAAAGCCTGACTCAGGCTCCAGAGCTTCTCAATGCAGACTCTGACATATGAGCTCTGGAATGACAAACAGGAAAGGCTTCTGGAGGGGAGATGAGGAAATGGAACCTGGATTGGATACAGTTTCAGAGGCCTTGGTCTCCGAGGTGGGTGCTGGGGTCATTGGGCCTCTCAGTGCCTTGGTCTCCAAGGTGGGTGCTGGGGTCATTGGGCCTCTCAGTGCCCATCTTAGTCCCCAGAACAGCACCCTGGGCTGGGATGGAGCAGGAGCAATTGCAGAGAGCAACCAGAAGATAGAAGGGGCTGGGAGGTGGTGGAAAAGAAAGCTATCTCCACTGGCCACCTGTAAGTGGCTCAGATGGCCTTAGATACTGAACTCCTTGAGGGCAGGCACACTGTCTCGTTTACTGTGTGTCTACAACATCTAGTGCATTTCCAAAGTGCTTGCACAACAAATAATGATTGAACAAGTACGTGAGTCAGAGGATTTCCCAAGACCACCTCACTGCTTATATGTTAGATTGTCTTGCCTGTTGAATTACTACCCAATCCTCCTTTCGGGGTTTTAACAATAATTGAATTCTTCTCAAAAGCTGTGTCAGGGGAGATAAAAGCACCGTTCGACCATCTAAACGTTTGCTACTTGAATCGATGAGTAACATTCTGTTTGCTTCTCTGTGGAAGAGGGTTAATACCGGTCATTTTCACAATGCTGTGTGAAAAATAAGAGTTGTTTGGAAATAAAACCAGAATTAACTGAAGCACATCTAATTGATTATCTTGAATTAACCAAACATTATTGGCTTTCTCTCATCTTTTGACTTGGATGACAAACATTAGATGTGTTTATGAATTAGGTGTGTAGTATTTAAATTTTTTGGAACAACCTCTAGAAGATGCCTTGGAACAAATGAAGATTTTAAAATACTTTTCATAGTTTTCAATAACATAAATATTATGATTCTGAATCATTAAACAGTGTTTTGTATATTTAACCATTATGTACTTAAACATTTAAGAAGGCTTTACTAATACAAGCAAAACAAAATGGCAATTCTATTTCTTCTTCTTTTTTTTTTCTTTTTTAGCAGGATTTATTGAGAGGACAGAAAAGCTCCCACAGTGGGAGGGGACCCCAAGGGGTTACCCCATAACTGATTCTTTTAAAGAACTTAGCACCTTTCTTTCCTTTCTTTTTTTTTGTTCTTCTTAATTATTTCTAATGTATAAACTCACAGGAATCAGAATAAAAGGTCATGGTACATAGGAACATTTTCATA